>PVJH01017267.1:0-48251 GCA_004026705.1 Nesogale talazaci | reverse complement strand
TTTGGCCTTCTTCCTATGGAATTTATATTGAATTGGAATCCACATTATATTGTAATTCATACTGGAGGCTATGTTCATTGATCTTTATCAGCGAGGGCTTCAATGCCAACTCACTTTCAGCAAGCGGGGTTGTGTCATCTGCATCCATCCTTCCTCCCATCTTTATGCTGTGCTCATCATCATATGAGTATAATCCAGTCTTTCAGGGTATATACTCAGTACATAGACTGAACAAGTATGCTGAGAGGATAAAGTTTTGATGCTCACCCTTCCTGATTTTAAACCATGTAATATTCCTTGTTCTGTCCACACAACTGCTTATTAATCCATGTACAAGTTCTGAATGAGCATGATGAAGTATTCTGGAATTTCCACTCTTCTCAAGATTAACCTAAAATATATTTGTAGGATCTATAACCAAAAGCTTCCCATAATTTCCCTCTAATCATAATTGAGGGATGGGAGTAAACTGGTTATCAGACAGTACATAAGAGATTGCTAACATAGATTAAAAATATGCATCAAATGTGATCATTTAAAACCTTGTCACTTGCTATCCCTTTTACTACATTTTGTGCTTTATCTAATTATTTTTTGCTTTATCTGACTTTTAATATGTTCTGTTTGAGTTTTTTTCATATTGGGGTTTGTTCAATTATGTTCTATTTTGCAATCATTTGTAGCCTTCTCAACTCTCTTTTATGGTTTTGTTTGTCTTAGGTTTATGATTCCCAGAATAGGTGAATCTGTAGGGACAATAAGTAGAACAAAGTTTCCTAGGGGTAAGGCAAAAGACAGGGACAAGGGTGAAGTATAGGGAGGGGATAATGAGAACCTGATATCAAGGAATTCATGAAGGAAGAAAATATTTGAAATGGCTTGTGGTAGTGGTTGTACAACACTACTATGATTAAACTATGGAATAGTTACTGTCTGCATTATCTCCTAATAAAATGGGTTCCTTTCCAGTCTATATGGAAAGGAAAATAAATTTCAAAGGAATTCCATATTTTAATAAAAATCTAAAGGTGAATATATATGTAAATTGACTTATGCTATTGAATTATTAAACTTGTTATTATTGAGAGAAATTTAATATCCAAGAAATTTTTCTCTATTATTTCTTACAATTTCATGTGAATGTACAATTAATACAGTCAAAGAAAAAATAAATCTAGACTCAAATTAGTGTGAAATGATTCTTTAAGATTGTAAGGAGCCATTTGAGTTCATGAATTCACACTGAACCTTTACTATATGTAAAACTTTTATCCAATGATAGACCCTCTTAACAAAAGTAAAATAAAACATACCGAGTGTGCAACAGAGTGTAGAGTCACAGATGGAGTGCCAAGGATATACTTTGGGGCCAAGGTATTGGCACCATCCAACTGAACCAGGGGTCACTCTAGGAGGTCAACTACAGACCTTGAACTTTATGCACATTTTTATATTGCTATTATTTTATTATTCTGTTACATGTTGTATAGTACATTGAGGGGGTTTCTTGCTGTTGTTAACATTGTTTTATTTGCTTAAGTTGCTCCATTTTAGGAGACCTTTTTTTGTACATATTGTTACCTCTACAGGTCTATCTAGACAAGATAGACTAGACAAAGAGGTTGGAGGTGAAAATGACAGGACTGATGGTTCCGGGGTAGGGGATATTGAAGAGGGGCAGGAGGGGAAAAGGAAGTGATGTGACCAGCCCAGGAAAAAGGGAATAACAATTGATACAAATGCAGGGACAAGGGGGGTGAGAGAAGACCAATAGGGATTGATTAAGACTAATGTAACAAAGAAAAAATACTGAAACCCAAAGGGAGAGTGAGCATGATAGTGGGACAAGAGGGAAGCAAATGGAAATAGAGGAAGGAACTGGGGGATAATGAGCATTTATAGAGGATCAAATACTGGTATGTACATAGGGGCATATATTTATAAGTGAGGATGGGGAAAGAGATTAACGTGTATACTTATAGGGTTAGTAGTAGGAAAACAGATGGGCATTAGACGTCCACTCAAGTATCTCCTCGGTTCAAGAACACTTTGTTCTATTAAATTGGCATTCCAAGATGCTCACCTTTCTGACATGATCACTGAAGACAAATGTGTGCATAAGCAAAGGTGGTGAAGAAAGCTGATGGTGGCCAGCTATCAAAAGATGGAGCGTCTGGGGACTTAAAGACTTGAAAGTAAACAAGCAGCCATCTAGCTCAGAAGCAACAAAGCCCACATGGAAGAAGCACACTAGCTTGTGGAATCATGAGGTGTCAAAGGAATTAGATATCAGGCTTCAAGAACTAAAAAGCATAACATTGCTTGTTCACTGTCCTGATATGATCGCTGAGGAAAAATGTGTGCATAAGCTAATGTGGTGAAGTAAGCTAATGGTGCCCAGCTACCAAAAGATATAGTGTCTGGGGTCTTAAAAGCTTTAGTAAACAAGTGGTCATTCAGCTCAGAAGCAATAAAGCCCACACAGAAGAAGTACACCAGCTTGTGTGATCATGAGGTGGTGAAGGGATCTGGTGTCAGGCATCAATGAACTAAAATTATATTATTATTAATGAGGTGGAGTACAGATTGGGGACCCAAAGCCCATCAATAGGTGAGGTGACACACTTCTGCAGAGGGGTTACAAGGAGAAGATGAGCCAGTTAAGATACAGGGTAGGAGCTATGAAATATGCAACCTTCCTCTAATTCCTATGCTGCCTCCCACCCACTATCATGACCCCAATTCTGCCATAAATCCAGCTAGACCTGGAGATGTAAGTGAAGTTGGAAACATGGGGAACTTAGGATAGATGATCCATCAAGACTAGTAGTAAGAGTGGTAATACCAGGAGGGTGGAGAGATGGAGGAATAGAAAGGGAGAACCAACTTCAGGGATCTACACGTAGCCTCCTCTCTGGGACACGAACAACAGGGAAGTGAGTGTTGGGACACATTGTACAGTGTACAAGATGAAAAAAATAACAATTTGTAAATTACTAACGGTTCAAGGGGAAGGTGGGGAGGAAGGGTAATATAGGAAGCTGATAATGGGGGCCTGGAGGGAGGGAGAATGTTTTGAGAGTGATGATGGCAATGGGTGTGTTAAAGTGGCCTGCATGCAATTGATGTTGTTATGGATTGTGATGGGAGTTGTATCAATAAAATGATTCATTAAGAAAAAGGGGGGGAGGGGAAAGGGGAGTTTGTTTGTTTTTTTTAAAGAGGAGCTTGTGCCAAGGGCTCAAGTGGAAAATGTTTGGAAATGTATGTGGCAGCATGTGTGCAAATGTGCTTGATACAAAGATGTACTGAACGTTGTAGTAGCTGTAAGAGCCCCCAATAAAAATTTATATATATATATATATATATATATATATATATATATATATTTATATATTCTCATAAAAATGACCCAGGAAAATCCATTAAAATTTGCATGGTATTGTTTCCTCAACTAGACTGTCAATCCTTTGTAACCAGAATACTATTGTCACATTTCTATATATATATATATATATATATATATATATACCTCTTTCCATTATTTGCCATTTCTGGAAACCCTATAGATCTTTTGATCACGCTGAGGACATGTTTAAAAATCAGGAAAGGTGTGCATGAGGGATTGATTCTCGCATTATATTAATTCAATCAGTATTCTGAGCAAAGAATCAAATGAACTGAATTATATGAAGAATTCAGCATAAGGATTGGAAGGAGGCTGATAAACAAACTTCAACATGCAGATGATCCAGCCAAGCATGCCCAATGTCAGGAGGCCCTGAAACACCTGCTGTTGAAGATGAAGGTCTTTAGGTGCTAGTGTGGCCTAGAACACAATGCAAATGGAGAAAAGATCCAAGTTGTTAAGGGCTTTGTATTTCTGCCTTCACATCAGTGCCCATGGAAGCAGACAAGAGATCAAAAGACACAATACATTGGGTAAATTGGCTGCACAAGACCTTTTTTTTTCATATTGAATAGTCAGATGTTAATTTGAGGATGAGTGTGTGCCGGACCCAAGCCACGATGCTTTTAATCACCTCGTGTGAAAGTTGGACATTGACTAAGAAGACAAGAAGAATAGCTGTGTTTACATTGTGGTGCTGGTGAGACTATGGAAAGTCTCATAGACTGCTAAAAGTAGAAACCCATATTAAGGGGAGAAGTACAACCATAATACTTCTTAGAGGGATGGGTGATTAGATTTCATTTTCCATGCGGAGGGCAGGTTGGTCAGAACAGCCAGTCCCTGGAGAAGAACAGCAAGCTTGGTATAATAGAGGCACCGTGTGACAAAGATCAGCAAGCTTGGTATAATAGAGGCGCCGTGTGACAAAAAAATAGATGGATACAATGATTGCAACCATGAGCTCCATCAGCGGCGCAGTGTGGGGAGCTGCTATGTTCTTTTCTGCACAAATGGACTGCTGAGTAGCTTCAGGCTAGTAACGATGATAAGCTACATGAGGACAGACATTCCACTCTTTATGTCATACTTCTTTATGTCTCTTTCATTATGTCAGTTCTGATTATAGTAATAATTTGCATTGAATCCAAACCTTCCAAAGAGAGAAGATGTGCATATATCAAACCAAAAATGAAACTCGCTGTCATGGAAGGAATGCTGACTCATAACCAACTCCTGTGGGTTTTCAAGGCTAGAAAAAGCAGAAAAGCTCAGTCTTTCTCCCGTGGGGCCGCGAGTGGTTTCAAACTGGGATCCAGGCAGATCACAGTCCAAGGCGTCATCACTGCACCAGCAGAGCCCTTAAATATGTAGATATGTTACCATATATTTCCTATATTAAATTGGGGCATATTGTTAAAATCAACATTCTATTTATTTGAATTAAATTTAATAGTTAAAAGAAGACATGACAATATTTGACTTGAGTTCCATATTTTTACATTCAAAAATTCTTTTATTAGCAGGAATGGACACACTAGTGTTGTGAATATATATACCTTCCCCAACAGGGCATCTATGACTGAATCTTGTTCATATTTGTTTGCACTTATTATTTTAGGTGCAACACTACAGAAAATCACATTTTTGCACATGATTTCAATCACTTAAAAAACAAATATGGTTGAAGATTTCATGATCCTATTATATATGTAGAATATATTTTTTCTATTTCTAAAACTTTGTTCATTCATTTCATAAGCAAAATTACCTGGATATACCCAACTCAATTTCCTCTGCAAATTTCAAACACAGAATAGTACATATATAATCTCATTACAAAAGTCACTTGTAAAATTAAATGACATAAAATATCACAGTATTTTTCCTTTACTCTTCTTAAAGAGAATATGTTGATTTTCATTAATTTGAAATGAGATAGATAGCATCACTTCTTCCTGACATAGGGAAGTGAAAAAAATAAATTTTATGCATTAGGTTGCAACCTTAAGATTAAAGAATGATTCTTTTCTCTAATTCACTGATAGCATAATAGTTATATCACTTCAGAAGAGATTAGAACAGTGAGAAAATATCCACAGAGATTTTTAATTCTCCCTTATGGATTCTCTTATGGTGTTCAACAGATGATTATCAATGTATTACAAAATATATCATATAAAATGTGAAAGAGAACTATTAACTAATGATATCTCTATTTTTGACAAAGAAAGGGTGGGGTATCCCCGATGTAGTGTCCGTACTCCTGCTAAAAATACAGTTTTGAATGTCCATTTATTAAAGAGATTTTTTTGCTTGTGTCAAATATACTCCAGACACTATTCTAGGTGCAAAGCGAATACAATTTGGAAGGAAAGAATTAAATGAGTCTCTAGTTTAATAGTTTTCCATGCCAATAGGGTCTGTAAAGGAGCCTGGTAGTGCAGTGATTACATGCTGGACATCAAGCACAAGACAAGCAGCAGAAAGCCACTGCTTGCTTTACAGGAGAAAATTAAGTTTTTGTCCTATTCGCTTAAACAGGTACTGTTGTGAGGATGGCTTAGGGCAGGGCAGTGTGTCATTCTGCTGTATAAAAGGTTGTGAGTCACCGGATCTGATTTTGGGGGGATCTAACAGCAGACTTCTTGCCTTAGAGACCTCTGGGGGAAGTTTTACTGTCTACTATGAGGACTCTGAGTTGAAATTGCATTGATGACAGTGGGCTATGGTTGAGGGCTACAGAGGTACCAGACAATTATAATTGATTGTAGCAGTTGTGGATATCTGAGTGTGCATTTCAGAGATTGCGTCTTACAATGCTCATGCCTAGTCCAGTCTGAGAGCCAGGGGAAGCCTCCAGAAGAAAGTCACACAGAAGTGAAAGCTAGCACTTTGAGAGTCAGTTGATTTTCAATACTAATAGAATCAGAGTGATATTTTTAAAGATCATTGCAGTGGAAAAATTGAGAAGAGACCAGAAGCAGTGAAATTATTTAAGATATATAAGAAATATATTTAATTTCCATAAAACCACTGCCCTGTGAGTCACTGCTATAGCAGAGCAAGGTCATTCATAATATAGTTTGTTCCAAGACATGGAAAGACTTCCATAGCAGAAAGATTTAGAATAGAGTTTGGAGCAATCTAATAGTTAAGAGTGGTATTTCTACTTACAACTTGTCTTCATTGTGAATAGAATACTACTGTTAATGACTATATCAAAATCAGGAGAAATGAGAGGAAAGCATGATCTAATACTAGACTAATGCCAGGAAATCCTATCTATAATCAGAAATCTCAACAAGATTGATGTGATATGGTTCAGGCTTGAGAGGATATTATCAGGATCCCAAAATGTTAAATCACTCCTGTCGTTCAGTTAGTAGATGGTAATATCTTCCTTGTCATGTTGTTTTAATCAAGCTTAAAAGGAAAGCTTCAACAAAAGCCAAAGTTTGAGTGTTTTGCTTTTAAATTCCTAACTATTTCTTCCTATTTTAGGTAATAACTGAACTTCTTTGGGTGACTCAGACAATTACATTAAAACTTCTTACATAATTTTAATGCTTGGTTTTCATATAGAGTTGTCATGTTGGCTCAGACACAGAAAAAGTACATATCAAAGAACTAAATATTACCTCATCCTGCAATTTCTCCTGGATTGCTGGTGGTGTTTGTGCTCTTTGCTGAAGCCATTGTGTAAATCCATCTTGTTGAGTTTTCCTGGATTTCATTGACTCTATAATTATGCATCATGATTTTCTTTAATAGCAATGCATCATTCCTGATAGTGCAGATCTAGATCAAGTAAGCAAAAATGTCCTAGTTCTTATTTATAAGGAGAATTCGGATTGTATTTTTTATCAGACATATTTATTCATTTCCTTGTTGATTATGTTTGTGAAACTTATTTTTCTTACTGTTATTCATTTTGTTCGGTGCAGCAAGTAGTGAATAGTGTACACATGGACTTCCCTAGAGGAAGTACACAGAAATCAAATTGACTACATCTGTGGGAAGATAAAATGGAGAAGCTCAATATCAACAGCCAAAATCAGACACAGAACTGCCTTGAACAGTTCACCAGTTGCTCACATGTAAGTTTAGGATAAAGCTGAAAAACTTAAAACAAATCCAAAAGAGCTAAAATGTGGCCTAAGTCTATCTCACTTGAATTTTGATATTTCAAGAAGAGATTTGATGCATTGAACATTGAAAGAAGACCTGATGAACTGTGGGAGAACATCAAATACCACCAGAAAGCCACCTATTATTAAAAAGACAGGATGAAAGAAAAGATCAAAGGGGATGTGAGAAGAGACTCTGCCACTTGCTTTTGACCAGGGAGCAGCTAAAGCAGATGGAAGAAAGGATGAAGTCAAGGAGCTGAAAGAAACTGGCAAATGGCAGATGGAGAAAACAAAGCTGAATGTTATAATGAAATATCCAGGGACCTAGAATTACATTAAAAAAATGGAAGAAATGGTCTCACCATATTTGAAATTAAAAGAACTCAAATACATTCCCCCCACTTATAACATTGAAATATTCTAAAGGCAAAACATTAAATTGTGCAGGAAGTATCAATGGAATATGGAACATGGAAAGAACACAGAGAGACACTGTATCAAAAAGAGCGAGTGGATATTCCACCACTTCAGGATCAGAGTATGAGCAAGAAGTAACAGTGCTAAAGGAAGACATTCAAACAACACTGAAAGCATTAGCCCAAAATAAAGCTCCGGGATATTTTGGAATAGCTATTGAAATGTTTCAGAAAGCTGAAGAAGGACTGGAAGCACTCACACATTGCTGCCAGGAAATGTGGAAGAGAGCTAATGGTCCAACTGACTGGGAGAAATCCATATCTGTGCCAATTCCCCAAAAAAAGATAATCCAAGAGACTGCTCAAATTATGCAACAACAATAATGATATCCCATGCAGCTTAAAATAACACTTGCAACAGTACATTGGATTCAGAGGAAGACACGGAGTACAGGATATTATTGCTGATGTCAGATGGATCTTGACTGAAAGCAAAGAATACCAGAAATATGTTGACTTTTGTTTTTCATTGACTATAAATAGGACATTGAATGCTGCTGTGGATAATCTTGAGAAGGGTGGGAATTCCAGAATCTTTCATTGTGCTCATTCAGAATTTGTACATAGATCAAAAGGTATTTGTGGAAATATAAAATGGGGATCCTACATGATGGGATAACTGGAATGGTGGGCATCCGGGTTGTTTCCTCTCAACATACTTGTTCAATCTGTATGTTGAGCACGTCATCAAATAAGCTGGGTTTATATAAAGATGAATGTGGCATCAGAATTGCAGGAAGGCTTATTAGCAGTCTGCAATATGCAGATGACATAACCTTGCTTGCTGGAGGAGAAGAGGACTTAAAATACTTGCTGATAAAGGTTAAGGATTGTCGCCTCCAATACATATTGCAACTCAAAGTAGGGAATATAGAAATCCTCATAAGTGGACCAATAGATAATAGCGTCTTAAATGTAGAACCGTTTGAAATAGTCTAGGCTTTTGTCTTACTTGCATTTGCAGTCAATGTTCCTAGAACAGCAGTCAAGAGAGTAAAAGACATATTGCAGAGGTAAACTGCTGCACAAGACCCCGTTAGAGTATATTAAAGAGCAAGGATGGTACGTTGAGGACTAAAGCTCACCTGACCCAACCCATTGTATTCTCCATTGCATCATATGGATGTGAAATTTGAACCCTGAATAAGGGAGAGCTTAGAATAATTGATTCATTTGAGTTGTGCTGTGTACCATGGACTGCAAAATTTTTAAGAAATGATGTGTATTACAAGAAGTAAGTTCCGAGTACTCCTTAAAACAAGGATGGCAAGACTTCATTTTCCATACTTTAGATACGAAATCAACAAGGATGGCAAGACTTCATTTTCTATACTTCAGATATGTAATCAGGAGTGACAAGTCCCTGGAGAAAGCCATCATATGTGGAAAAGCAGAAGAGGAGCAAGAAAGAAGCAGGCTCTCAATGAGAAGGACTGACACAGTGACTGCAACAATAGACTTAGGGGAAAGATTGTGAGGACGGCACAGCACTTGGAGTTATTTCATTCTGTTATCCACAGTGTCATTCTGAGCAGGTGCTGACTTGAGGGAACCTGGCAAAATAAAAGTAGCAATTCCTACTGAATTATCTAAACCCAAGGCACAATAGGATGATATAGTATCTGGTCCTAGGCCTTCCTGAAATTGATGGATGTGAGGCCATTGTTGCCAATCATGTCATATTTCTTCCTCTTTTTCACTGACCCTCTAATTTACCAAGTATAATGTCCTTTTCTGGGGAGAAATTAGTTCTCTGTCAACACAATAATTCAGATATATCCATTTTCTGTGAGCCTTGGTGACAGAGTGGGTAAACATTTGGTTACTAACTTTGATGTCAGCAGTTTGAAACCACCAGCTACTCTGTAGGAAAAACATGATGGTTTGTACTCCCATAAAGAGTGACAGTCTTGAACATCCACAGAGGTAATTCTATAGACAAGAGGCAGAATTGTCTTGATGACATGAAGATGTTTTTTTTTTGAGTTTTTTGGCCCTTATTTATTGCCTAAAAGTTTCATGGATATAATGTCACCAAAAAACACCATGGCTTGGGCCTAGGGCACTTTAATCTTCACTGACATCATGCCACTTTAACACTCAAAGGAGACTTGTGCAGCACATTTGCCCAATTGAGCATATCATGTGATTTTTTGCTACTGTTCTCATGAGTATTAGTTATGACTTCAAGCAATACAAAATTACTTACCACTTCAATTTATCAGTGCATTTATCATGATACTGTCTACTTTTCCAATTCTGAATTTTTTTGTCTTCTTTACATTAGTTGCAATCTATATTGAAGGTTAGTCTTTGATATTAGTCAGAAGGTGAATCAAATCCATCTTACTTTCAATAAGGCAAGTGGAGTTATCTGAGTAAGAAAAGTTGTTAATAAGATCTTGATGTTGAAGTCTTCCTCATATAATCCAGTTTTTCAATGTAAAGATTGAATAAGTTTATTATTTTCTCAATGTAAAGATTGATTAGGTTTTTTTAAAAAAATATTGCAACTGCAATGCACACATTTCCTAATTTTAAACAACATCAAACTCCTTTGTTCTGATTGAACGACCGCCTCTTTGTCCACACACAGTATTAACACAATGAAGTGTTATGGAATGCTCATTCTTTGCCTTGTTCTGGTTTGGTATTATCCACTCTGTAAACTCTTTCATCTGAAACCAGCAGCACTATCTCTGATGTCCTTTCCTCTTCTGAATCCACCTTGAATTTCCAGCAGCTCCTTGTCTATGTGCTGCTTTAATTGTTGAATGTCTTCAGCAAAATTTTACTTGCATGTAATATCCATAATCTAGTGATATATTGGCTGTATTCTCTTGTATCACATTTCTTGGACTGGCCACAAATATTGAAATCTTCTAATTAATTGTCAAATTAGTTGTTTTCTGAATTTCTTGGCATAGGCAATTCATTGGCGTGTTGAAACATTTTAATTGGTATTCCATCAATTCCTGGAGTCTTGTTTTTGACTAATGCTTCACTATAGCACATAGTTCTTCCTTCCATAAAATTGTTTCTTTATTATGTGGTTGTCTCTTGAAATAGTTGAATATTCGCTACTTCTTTTGCATACAATGACTACATATTTCTTCCATCTTCTTTTTATTCCCTCTTCCTCCATCTTCTTTTGAAACTGTATCCATCATTCAATATTTCCCCATAGAATCTTCCACTATTTCAAAACAATATTTTATTTTATTCTTCAGTTTTTTCATATGAGATAAGCTTAGGGTTTTCTTTTGGATATATTCAATTTTATCAGTTAACACATTTTCATGTATTCATTTTTTGTATCTTCCTTTTCATTATCCAGTTTTTTTTATTCATATGTGGTGTTTGAAAATACCAGGGCTTGATTCAGGGACACCTTAGAGTGCATGATGAGATCTCTTCTATGTAAAACTTTAAGGTGGTCTTCTTGCACAAATTTGGCGAACATAATAATTTGCTCAACCTCTTGATCTATTCTTGCATGATCATTAATTGCTAACTGTATAGAATAAAGTAAGTGACAGCTTTGGCTTTTTTCTCCATTTATCATAATTTCCTTTACAATTCTACTTTATCATTCCTCTTTTTATGTTACTCTGTAATTCATATTGAATATTGTAATATATTAGCTTTCTTATTAAAGGTCTTAGCATTGTTTTCAACTAGCACACTTGTGCTATTTAGGCAAATGACACTTTCATTTTTATACCTATGTTAATCATATCTCTTGAAAGCATCAGAAGTTCAATTTGAATCACTTTAAGGATAAAAAGTAATAGGGAAGGGAAACCATATCATAGTAAGGAAGGTGTGGTGAAATGAAATTGCCTACAATGGTTCTTCTCTACATAGATTTTATGACTTCCAATCTTTCTAACACCCACTCAGTGAATGAGTGTGGGCATGTAAAGAAGATAAAGAGCTCTTTGACATGTGGACTGATCAGTTTTGTCATTCCTCTGGGTATGAAAATGAGTCCTAGTATTAACAGGAAGGAAGAGTCCTACATCTATCAGGAAAGGGGAGCCACCAACAGTCCACCTGCAGGTCCTTGTGCAAATCAGTGATGGCACAAGAGGGACTGGGTGGAACCACCTTGAGTGCTATGCTTCTCAGTCTGCAGATGGAGGAAAGCTGAGTTTCTTTAGTTGAGACTGACTTCCATTGTACCTTTCGTGGTATCTGTCAGAACTAAAGGGACTTTATAACACTTGCACAAGCAGAGCAGAGGCTACAAGGCTACCTGGCTGGGAGGCAGAGCACCAGAGAGACAAAGGAGTGGACCAGAGAGGTGCTTTCCAACATGGCTGAGAAGAGGTAATATCATGGACAAGAGTTCTGTAGCATTAATGTTTTCTGCTTCTGGCTTATAACCTGATAGCATCCCTAATATATCACCACAATCAGGAGATCATCTGTTTTGCATTCTCTTTGCACTTTGCAATGAATTATTAAAATCAAGCAGCTAGAAAATTGCCATGGGAGTCACCATAAGGTTTAAAAAACTGGATCAAGGAGAAAAGTGTATCTGACTTCATCCCTCTAGGAATCATCTTTGGGAAGATGTCGATTTGAATGGTCATTTTCTCTACTGAAGTCAGGAGAGATCAGATGTCTCTACACTATTTCCACAACACGTGCTACCCAGTTTTGAGGGTCATAATCAGCAGGGATTCAAATACCAGCCAGATTCAGTGTCTCCTATTTTACCTGATTTCTTATTGATTCTTCTATAACTATTACAGAAAAATCTTTTCCATAAGACTCCACTTTATATTTAAATTCCATGGATTTGCCATTATGTTGAACCGATGTTTGCCTATATTCTTCAGGAGGGACTAAGATTGGCCAACTTCAGTCGATTACCCCTAGTCAATTAGACTAGTCAGAAACTCCAACTGATGTTGGCTTCCATTTGAAAGAGGCAAAGATAGAGTTGTTTAAACTGACTGTTCAATAGCTGATACTTGTTATATAAATTTGTCAAGATTACTTCAAAATTTGTGTTCCATTTATAATTTTAGGATTGCATTCTAAGATCTCTGTAGAATTCAAGGTTTTTATCTAGAAAATGACATCAGGGATTTATTTGGGGGGTGGGGGGAAGAAAAAGCATTTCCCATATTGAGAATGTGTTGGAAGAGGTGAGGCAGGCAGGAAAAGCAGTAGGTGTGAGACAATCCAGGCTAGACAGAGATTGATGTTTGATGGTAAAAATGAGCTGGTGAGAATAAAAGGGACTTCAGCCATCAGAAGGAGTTAAAATCCAAAGGACCTGATAACTGAAACTGGAGAGTGAGACAGCATGCAGAGGAGGAGAAGCAGTTTCAGATAACTAATGTGAAAGTGTTCCATTGGCGCTGAACCTGAGACACCTGGAGATACACAAGCAAAACTATCACTAACAATGGAAATATATGGGTGTTGTCTTAGTGAGAAACCACTCAAGATTTTAAGTGAATTTCAGACAATGAATTCAACTTTATAAACCCATTTGAAAGGGGAAATAACCAGCTCACACAAGTGGAAGCATGGTAGCTTCAGTGGGAGAGTTTCAGGCAAAAATAAAAATAGGGACAAAAGTAGTTATAGTGAAAATCAATGATTAAAAAGATATTGAGCCTAGAAAAGGAAAAGTCAAGCAACGATAGGTTTCTAGGATGACTATTGAATGTGTACGAGTCTACTTAAGTGCATTGAAACAGACTGTAAAAAATGATTACAAGGGTGACTTGCCGAAGTTCACTTGAGCTCAGAGATTTATAACCATAGTCAAAAGATGCTTACAATTCCTCTTTTCCAATACAACTTGTAAAAATCATCTGATTTAATGTTGACCATCCTTGGGGCTGCTTGGTATTTAGGCTGGGGTAATAAAGAGGGCAAAATCTCTTCCTTAGAAACTGTTAGCTCAAGTGATATATTCAAAGTTGGAAGGAGCAGCTTAGATGCCTAGTCAATACCCAAAGTCTCTCTCTCTCTCTCTCTCTTTCTCTCTCTCTCTCTCTCTCTCTCTCACACACACACACACACAGATGAAATAAAATTGTCCTATGGCCTTTTCATGTGTATATAATTGTACTAACCTGCCTTTCACATTCTGACAACTACAGAGAAGATATTTCTATAGTTACTGAGGCTTGCTGGCTAGATAATGATCTTAAAGAGAAGACAATGTTGATTTCAGTTCTAATTCTGCCAAATGTAGCAAACACATTGATTTATTGCAGGTATTTTATTTTGGATAAAGGGTGAGAAATATTTCTCTCTTCATTTGTACTCTCTCTTGATCAGACTTTACATTAAACAACTTCTGGTTAATTTAAGAGCAATTTTATTCAGAATGGGCCTGACTTCCTAATGGAGGCATGAACCAATAAGCATTTAGGAAACCAGATAGCACATGATGCACCCATGTTTTCATCACTAAGTAGTATACCCTCCTATCTGGTAACTCTCCTAAGGTGAGCTGATCTGGTGTCAAATCAGTTACACATTTCTGCAATTTTTTTCTGGGCATTAGTTATCTTCATCACACTATGACTATTATAATTGAGGATGTGGGTGGGTGCTTTGTTCTTGGAAAACTACTGAGTATTTCAAATACAAATGAATAAATGAGTCTTGGTTTCTTTCACTTCATGTGAATTATAATTTTTCATGTGAATTCAGTTTCCATACTGCGGTTATTTATATGTTGATGTGATTGACGAGAATTATGCTATTGTTTACAATACACACCATCATCCATGGTGAGCAAGTTTCACCAGAGCTTGCAGTCTAAGAATAGATTACATAAGAAGGAGGAAATTCACATCTGAAAAATCATTCATTAAAAACCATATGAATATTAATGCTCAATATTATGTGGGAAGATGAGCAACTCAGCACAGATAATTTAAATGCACCAAAGTGGCTTCCCAAAAAAATGGGCTCAACTGTAACAAGTGTGTGAGAATGGTGTAGGACTTGGGAGAGTTTTATCTTGTGGACAGGTGCCTACACCACGTGTCGGTCAGTTGGTTGAACTGTGGTAGTTTGTGGTTGCTGCGATCCTGGAGGTTATGTCACTGGTACTTCAAATGCTAGCCGTGTCACCCAAAGGTAACAACCGACCATCCAACAGACTAAGAAAAGAAAATGAAGAAAAAATAGACTGCGCACTTTGGAGGAAGTATATACTGGAAACTGTATGTGTATTTTCAAAACTTTGTCAGATACCGAAGGCCTAAAGAATGGGCATTTGAGGTGGTTGGAAACATGGCCAACTGATAGACCTCTCATGTTGAAGGGAAATCTAAAACATTTGACTAAGTTTCTCAGAGCTGAGCTGGCCAGATGAAATGAGTAAGGTAAAGCCCAGGGGAGTAGCGTCTTAGGGGTCCTCACTTGCTCATGGAGCATGGTTCAGAGTAAAAAGAAGTACTTGCAAAAATGTTTTAACGATTGGAACTTGGAATGTGCAATGTATAAATCAGGAAACTTGGAAAGCACTAAAAGTGAAATGTAATGCATGGAGATCAGTATCATATGTATTAGTGACATAGAATGGACTTAGTGTTGACCATTTTGAATAAAAAAAGAATATGATTTACTATGCTGAGAACGAGCTTGTCAAGAGGAATAGCTTCACATTCTTTGTCCAAGGGGCTAACTCTAGATCAATCTGGAATAACAGTGCTGTCTGTGATCATATCTAACTGCCTCCAAGGAAATCCAATCAGTGTTACTATTATTCAAATTTATACATCACCAACAAAAGTTAGTGATGAAGAAATGAAAGAATTCTAATGATGTCTTCAGTCTGAAATTGAATTTTGGCTTTCATCACATATGCAATCAAGATTCATTGATAGTTGTTTGTGATTTAAAAATAAAAATTGGGAACGGACCGTATTGGTGACAGAATGGTTTCGTGCCAGAAATGAAGCTGGAGATCACATGATAGAATTTTGCAAGACCAATGACATTTTCATAGCACATACACTTTTTCAACAATGTAAAAGGCAAATACATATGCAGACTTCCCCAGTTGAAATTCACAGAAGTCAAATTCACTACATCTGTTGCAAAGAAAGCTGAAGAAGCTCAATAGCTGTAGCTAAACCCAGACCAGTGGCTGACTTTAAAACAGAACATCAATTGCTTATATGTAATTTCAGGTTAAAGATGAAGAAAATTTAAACACGTCATGCGAGCCAAAATTCTATATTGTGTCTATTCCATTTACATTTTGAGAACATCTAAAGAACAGATTTGACATGTTGAACATTTATGACAGAAGACCTGATGAGCTATGGGAGGCCGTCATGAATACCATTCATGAAGAAAGAAAAAGATGATTAAAAAGATAAGAAATAAGGAAAGGATCAAAAAGGATGTTACAAGAAATTCTGAAACTTTTTCTTTATTGTGGGAAAGTGCAAGCAAATGGAAGAAATTATGAAGTGAAAGAGCTGAATAGAGAAATGTAAGGTTAGCTCAAGACGAAACAGTAAAATACTGTAATGAAATGTTCAAAGACCCAGAACTAGAAAACCAAAAAGAAGAACATTCTTCGTATATGTGAAATAGAAAGAAATGAAGAAAACTTTCTAACCTCAATGTGTAGTATATTGAATGATGCATGAAACATCAAAGGAGATGGAAAGAATATCTAGAGTCACCATACCACAGAGAACTAGTCAATACATCATATTTTCAAAAGCAATGAAAGAAAATGTTTAAACTGCATTGAAACCTTTAAACAAAAATATGGGAATTGATGAAATACTAATTGAAATGTTTTAACAAGCTGACTAGAAGCACTCACTTGTTTATGCAAGGAAATTTGGAAGATAACTTCTTGGCCAATAGTGGATTGCCTTGAGAAGGATGGAAATTCCAGAACACTGCATTGTACTTATGGCAGAGTTTGTACATCTATCAAGGAACAGTTATGAAAATGGTGCTCAGAAATACTGCTCAGTTTGCAATCAGGAAAGGTGTATGATAGAGTTGTACTTAATTTACTGGAACGTTCCAAGGCGTGTCAAGCTGGCCTCAGTAATTTTTTTTTTGTTTTTTTGGGGGGGCATCACTGCCCTCTGGTGGTGGGAGTAGGAGGCCCAGCCTTTGCTCCTGTGGAGCTGGAATTGAACCTCCATTCCAGTGGGCTGCAGTCCCACACACAACCACTATGTCACCGGGCCTCAGTCCGGCCTCAGTAATTATTAAAAGCAATGTTCATACATATGTAAGATGTTTTTATCTAGGTACAAGTAGCAATAGCCTCCTTCACAATTTGAGTTAAAATTTTAAAAAATGCATCCATGTCTTCCATGATAAATCAGAGGTAGGGGAACTACAGTTGTACTCAGATTGCGTGTTTGGGGTTTTTGTTTTTTGTTTTTGAAAACTTCAGGAGGAATATGAAAACAGTTAACTCTGAGGTCTTCCACTGGGTCTGAAAGCTGGAGAAATGTCTGGGAGTACCTCATCTGGTACATCCAGTCAAAGTGATGACCCCAGTGATGGAGCTAGTGTAATAAATCCATGTCTATCGCCAAAGTGAATGTGAGCTGAGAAAGACAGTAGCACAAACAGAATGTTTAAAGAGCACATCAAAAAGGAAAACATAGAACAAAGCAATTAGCATACAAACGGCAATTATGACAAAACATACATCTGCTATACATTCTGTAAGAGTGGATACAGAGGCTACTCACCATCAACGTATGGCTGGGGTGCTCCTTGGACCCAAGGTTGGCAAGAGATCAATTTACATGCCTTGGGAATATTGTCAGGAGAGACCAGTCCCCTGGGAAGGATGCAATGCTTGGTCAAGTGGAGTGACAGCAAAGAAGAGGAAGACCCTCAGCGAGGTGGATGGACACTGGTTGCAATGAGGAGCAGAGCTCACGCTCGGGCTCAGTTGCAAGGATGTCACAGGGCCTGCAGTCTTTGATTCTGTTCTACCCTGCTGGCGGTCAACGCCAGCTAATGGCCCCTAACCAGCTACTCCCGTAAATGGACAAATGCAATTAAAACACTGCAGGCAAAAATATATCATGTTTCAGAAGAGTGCACATTAATAATCGATGACAGGTAGTATCAATGACCTAATAGAATAAATAAGGTGGAAAATTCTAAGAGTGCAATAAAAACTTTAAACAAGAGCTAATACAAATCTAACCTCTGATTTTTCATAATATATATGACTATGTTATAAAAGTAATAGCTATATTAAATGGTCTGGGTTTCAATTAATAATATTATATCAAAACAAGAAAAATGGCTGTAGCTGAAGTTCAATCAAAATTAATAAAATGCTCAGTAATCAGAAAGCAATTTACTGGTAACCAGAAAACAATTTACTCGTATTTCCATTTTCAATTTTCTTGCTGTTTTATAAATTTGAATTTTCAGAACAAAAACTAGTTCAAAGTGAAGGGAGTTAAAATCTACTAGATTTCCACATCAATTTTGAATTTGAGCTAAACAAGCATGACTCTACTTGTCAAGAGAGGTACCACAGATAAATTTTATTACAAACATTATATATTCAGTAAATAGAAAATTTTTCCAAAAAGACTGATGTACTTATTCAACAATTTATTTCAGAGTATTAAATTAACATGAGACAGCAATTCTCAGGTCTAAAAATGTTTGAACTTTACTGTACGTTGCACAGGGAGTTTGAATTTCAGCAGAAAGATATTGGAAAGGAGTTCATGGCTTCCATTCAATCCTTGGAAAATTTGAGATTATAGCTGAATCCTTCAGTTGGTTTCCTAATGCAGAGCCTGGGTTTTCTTAAACAGTGACAGATGAACCTGAGTTTTGATACCCAGTAATTTTATAGCACACTTATAAGTGTGCACCTTCAACTAAGATCCTTACAATGAAGTTCAAGGGAATCTTTTAATCCTTGTCTTTTCCAATAAATGTAATCCACAACAAGAGAGGCAGGGTAGTAGAACTTTCCGTGTTTTTATTGTTCAAAACTCCTTTCAGAAGCTTACTATGGTCTTTGGTATAAAAATTGGAGACTGAAATTTTAATAACTTTTCTTGTATTAAATTTGAAACAGAAGTTTATATAAATAGGAAAAATCCATGGACTCTCCCTACAATCTCAAAATAAGGTAATTTATAAAGGCTAAATGGAGTTATAATTTTATTAATATGAACAGAAATGCTTGCAAGCTTTATCAATTGAATTATGGCTGCATTTGTTATTTCCACAAGTTTAGAAGATAAGGGGTGAAATGGGCAATGGAGTCCCTAAAAAATAGAAACTGAAGAGTAAAAACACATAGACCTACAAATAGCAGTTATGATCTTATAAAGTGGGTTCCTCTGTTTCTAAAGAGCAGGACCGGAACTCCCTTTTGGGGAATGATGTTTCTAAGTTTTATATCCTCAAAATTAACCATGGTATTGTGACAAGAAAAAGCCATGACTCAATGTAAATCCCAACAGATTATAATTAAAACAAACCTATCCCCATTGGTCGGTGTTAACCACTTAAAATCGGTATGCCTTTGAAATGTTGTGCTGGTGGGGAAAGGATGTGTTCCATGTGAAAACTAGTCGACTTTCCTGAGTGATAACTGGGTTGTGACAGAGCCTCTTAAGCAACCCTATAAGTTAAATCATTTTCCTGAACTTCCTCTCTATGGGGAGTAATTTTAGGTTGATGAGCCTGGATTTGGAATGCTGTGATCACAATAGGGAGCACAAGAGCATATAGGAAGTCAGAACCAAGGAGTTATTTTTCTCTAGGTTCTGACTGTGGATGCAAGGAGGACAAAATCCTTGATAGCTTCAAACTTTTCTCCATTTATCATGATGGTCCTACTAATCCAGGAGTGAGGATTTTGGTCTCCCTTACATTTAGTTGTAATTCATACTGAAGACTAATAGTCCTTTGTCTTCATCCCTTCTCATTACTTCCAGCAAGCAAGTCTGTGTCGTCTGCGTATTGCCAGTTGTTAATAAGGCCTGTGTCACTTCCTGATGCCGCACTCTTCACATAATCCAGCTCCTCTGATGATGTAGTCATTATAGAGTTTGAACATGTATACTGAGAGAATTCAACAATAATCATCTATAAGATCTTACTAGCTGATAAATGTTGTCATGTATTTGACATTCAAGATTTTAAGAACCTCATAACTAAATCTTTGAAATTTTATCCAGATAAAAATTTTGAATAAAAAATAATTTTTAAATAAAACTTTAAGTTTTGCATTTTGTATAGGTATTTAAGTAATGATGATCAACACACATTTACAGACTTAATTATCATGCACAGAGCAAAAGAATATAAACTCTTAAATTTTAGAGAAAGAATAAAGCTAATATTAGTATTCCACCTGAACAATCTGTGACATTATGTCAGCTGAATACTATAAAACATAGGTTGAAATAAAATATGTTTAAATATTATGAGTTCATTAAAACTTTTACTACTTGTCATATTTTTATTTTTGATGCTAGCACTTAAAACTAATTTGTCTGAAAATCACAACATTTAGGATCATCAGACCATTTATAGATATGACTATAGCTATAACCTTCATACTGGGGAAAATATATTAACATAGATCACTACAATTTTGTTTCATTATGATTATTATATTTCCTTCTTAGAATTATTTTGCAATATGACTTATTTAATTATTTATTGTATTATTTATGCTGTATTTATCATCGTGTCATATACTATTATTTTTCAAATTCCTTGAAGAAATATTAGAATCTAATAATAACATGAAGAGGTAAGAGGTTAGTATATTATCATCTATTTTTGCATCCTTTATAGGATCCTTTATGGAAAAATATAAAATAAGTGTTCTTTTTCAGAGAAGTTTTAAAAATAATTATGTATATATAAATAATATAAATTAATATGTTTTCACATACAATATATATATGAAATTATGGGAATAGCTTTTACATTAAACTAAAACTAGACTTACATATTATCACAGAAGAGAAATACACCTGGTTTTCTTTTATCCTAATTTTGTCTATTACAGACCTAATCTTGCTAGACATCTATTTTCCAGACTTTCATATGCAAGAGCTTCTGTCAGAGGATCTCAACTCAAACTATTAGAAGTTCAAGTCCAAGAAGAACTCATCTCCAAACCGTGGCACTAAGGAGGTGAAAAAAATGTATATTAGGCTTTAAATGCAGAATTAAAATCCTAGCACATCATTCTTGGATTCCACTGTAGGTAACTGAGAGCCACAAAATGTCATAGTGAGAAACCAATCAAACTTCAAATACCAGTTTTAAAATGAGGGGAGGAGATCACTGTCACACACACACTGACTCCAGGAACACAGGCTCAGGTAAAACAGGTTAAAGTGTAAAAGGGGGAAGTAAAAGCCAATACTAGGTAAGTGTGATACAGTGAGTTACTCCCTAAATTAACTACTTAATATGACTCTCCCAGCCATGGGCCTTGTGAACCACACCAATACACGGGGTAAAGCCATGAAGGTTGGTGTGTTTCCTCATGGGTTTAATGGCTGAGAAATTAAGAGAATTTGGAGATAAATGCTATGAAGTTTCAGTTGCAAGTAATAGTTAATGAGTTTACTTGCTTGTTATAGCTTCAGTCTAATGTTGAGATTAGTCAATTTTGATATCCTGTTCGTATAATGTGAGCCATTTCAGAAGCATGAGGTATGGGTTTCACTATCATCAAGAAATCAGAGGCAGGGCTGAGCCCCGGTGGTGTAAATGGTTGAGTGTGGAACTGAGGCCCACAGGCTTGGCGGTTCAAATCCAGCGGCAGTTCTCAGGAACAGCACTGGGTAGTGCCCATGACCACTAGAGGCCGTGATGCCCACACACAAAAAAAATGAGAGCCAGAAGGGTGGTGCATTATTCGAACCCTAAGAACCATGCACTTTGCAATTCCAAAGCTGGAAGAGTGTGACACTAGAGAAGTTCCAGAGCAGTGACAAAGGGGTGGACCCAGTCGTGCCAGAACATGCGACAAGGTGCCGAGCTCTCACCGCACGTGTGAAGCTGACTCCGTTAGGCAGGAGGCTCAGTGGCAGTGTGGGGTACCTCCTACTCCTTAATCAAGAAGCCAGGTTGACTGTCCAAAGGAAATCATGCCTTAGGGTCAAGGATTCCTTATTTGGGGATTGTAATTGAGGCCTTTATCAGCAGCATTAAAGTAGCCCTGCAACATTACATGAGTAAGATAGAAGCCCAGGAGTCATGCTACTCATGCTCAAAGCATCATAGAGACACTTGACTCTTGCCACCACTGAGAGCAGGTTGCTATAGCTTGGAAAATTGTGTCCTGGGCATTTCTCTTTTTGAACCCCTCCCCCATCCTCAGCATTTCTAAACCTAATTTGTAACCTTTTAACTTCCATATTAAACTTCACAATGGTAAATATGGTCTAAGAGTTAATTATGATCACTGCAATTAATTATTGAACGAAACCAAGTTTATGTAGCAGGGATGTTCTTTGAATTGGCAAAAGAATAAAGAAGGTGAAGATACATGGGGCACTTGTCGAATAGAAATCAGCCTTGAATAGCTATGCTGATCATGCTGAAATTTTCTCTTACAACGTGAAGTCTTGCCTACTAGCAGGTCATATCATTTAAAATGGCATGATCATTGCAATTAATTAAATAGTAATCATTTTTTGTTAGCAACCTTCAAATTTAACATGAGGATAATATTCATATTTCATAATGCCTTGTTTAGATAAAATGTTGATTTGAAAGATATTTATGATGTACATTTAGTCTTTTTTGCCATGTATGTTAAAATAGACATTAAGAAGTAACTTTGTTCTATTAAACTGGCATCCCATGATATTCACCTTCTCCACATAATCGCTGAAGACAAAGGTGTACATAAGTAAAAGTGGTGAAGAAACCTGATGGTGCACAGCTATCAAAATATAGAGTGTCTGGGGTCTTAAAGGCTTAAAGGAACACAAGGATCCATCTAGCTCAGAAGCAATAAAGCCCACATGAGAGAAGCACACCGGCCTGTGTGACTCTGAGATACCGAAGGGATCAGGTATCAGGCATTAAAGAATAAAAACCATATAATTGTGTGCCCACAGTCTTGATATGATTGCTGAAGACAAATGTATGCATAACCAAATGTGGAGAAGAAAGCTGATCGTGCCCACATATCAAAAGATATAGCATGAGGGGCCTTAAAAAATGTCCATTTAGCTCAGAAGCAACAGAGCACACATGGAAGAAACACATCAGCTTATGTAATCATGAGCTACTGGAAGTATCAGAGATCACATACGAAAGGACTAAAAATCATATAATTGTGAATGAAGGGGAGTCAGATTATGGACCGAAACTCATCTATAGGTATCAGGACATCCCTTTATATAAGGGTCACAGGGAGGAGACAAACTAGTCAGGGTCCAATGTAGCCATAATGAAATATATAATTTTCCTCTAGTTCTTCAATACTTTCTCTCCCAACTATCATTATCCCAGTTTTATGTTACAAATCTGGCAGGAGCAGAAGATGTTCAGGTATAAATAGGAACCAGAAATATAGGGAATTAAGGGCAGATGATCACTTGAGGACGAGTGATGAGAGTGACCATACAGGGGGGATGAAGGGTAGGTCAGGTAGAAAGGGGAAACCAGTTATAAGGATCTACAAAAAGGGCAACAAATATACAAATGTACTTGACATACATATATTATGTATGGGTTGTGATCAGAGTCTTATGAGCCCCAATAAAATGATTTAAAAAAATGAAGTGGCATGATAAGCCATAAATTAGAATGCTATAGACAAAGGCAACCACCTGACTTTCTAACCACACATTTGAAATATTCAATAGCACATATAATTTAGAGTGAAGAATATGGATTAGTAATAACCTTACAGGTATCTATTGGAGAATTATAACTTTGTATACAATGCAATTTGTTACTATTTTTATCCCTTTCTCTTTGATTAGATCCTAGGTAGAAACAAGTTGTAGAAGTAAGTTCTAGATCAGTGTGATGAATACCAGGGTTGGTTTATACACTTTTCCTTCTTCCTACAGAAAACTCCCCAATTACAAGTCAAATATATCCATTGCTAGGTGACTTAGGATTTGCATGTGCTTTTTGTAGCTTTAAGGAAGAGACACATGGAGATTGTATCTTGCAGGAAATTTTAATATAAGATTATTAACATACCTAGCCTAGCAGTTCTCATGAAAATTCAGGGAAAATAGCACGATATCTCTGACATTGAGGAAAGGAAACCTTGAACAGAGTCTCAAACCCAAAGTTCTGACGATGAAGTTAGGTTATTAGCCTTCAGCAGCAATCTGCTGAGCTTCGCTTTAGAGTTCTATTTTTATATGTGTCCCCTAGAAATCTATCTTTATATGTGTCATATATTTTGAATTTTTTGTCTTTGATATTATCTCACATATAACATTCTTTCTTTGCATCTGCACAAGAGTTTTATAAGATAGAGAATCCAAATTTCCAATGGATGTTCATTTCTCCACATTAGACATTGCTTTGAAAAACTTGTAAAATGCTGTCCCACCATGAGTTACCTTGGGACAAGTGACCACCACTAGATCCACAAGTAAGAGACAGCCCCTAATATAGCCATTTCCTAGAGATGGCTCTGGGTGGCAGCTGTTAGACAAAAGAACCAGGGCAGAGATTGTGGCAGGCATCAGGTCCAGTACACCGGCTGACGGACCCAATTAAAGTGAACAGAGTGAAAAGAGAAAGGGTTTGAGAGCCTGAGCAGCCACACATGAGCATACCACACTGAGCAAACTGTTGGGAGGAACAGATGGGAGGGTGTAGTGAAAGAATCAAGGATCAACTGAAAAATAGAAGAAAAAGGAAAGAAAGAAACACTCCTCACTGAAGGCTAATTGGTCTTTCCCAATACTGGGCTCCATCTGTTATTTCTCTTATCTATATACTTGATATCTGATTCTAATTTTGATTTAGTCGGTCATCTATGGACCATGACCCCAGTAACTGCTAGTTTCAATGCTCTTTGGTCTTATTATTTTCATGAACAGAAGGAAATTAGCTCCAACAAAAGTTTTACCTTATGGTATGTTTCTAACTTTTAACTGTGTTAATTTGGTGGTGTATTAGTCTGGCTAGACTAGAAAAATGAATTCATAAACATGCATGTGTATATAAAGAAGAGGTTTATAAATAAGAGGAATGGAACATTGAGAAAGCATTCCATTCCAATTCAGTGCAAACCCACTAGTCTGATATTAGACCATATATGTCTGATGCCAGTTTACAAAGTCTTATTCAGCTTCACGAGGCACATGCAATGAAACCAGGACAATCACCAGCTAGTGGGTGCAAAGTCTTGTGTATTCATGGTAGTAGAAACATCTCAGCACTGCCAGGGGCCTCTCTGTACCTTCTCAAACATCTCAGCACTAGCAGGAATTTCTGTGTGTTTTTTCTGACTTCAGGGGCCTTGATCCATCAGGGTAAGCCCATGTGGCTTGTCCTCTGGCTCCTCCAGTTTCCAGGACCCAGGATCCATTAGTATGTTGCCATGTTGTCAATAGAGCAACTCAGAGGCAATGAGCCATAAGACTCTCAACTCCAATATGGCCAGATTTCCCAGAATTCTCAGGAGAAGCCCTTACCAACACGAAGGTCTCAATGACTAGCTCCAGATTGTCAGGCTAGACTCCACCCCTACACTCCCAATTCAGAAATTGACACAAGAGTATATGACTGCCACAGGTGGTATGGGTGGCTTTCAAGGGAATTGGTTGACATGGAGTAAGGAATGTTATTATTTTTCTCTTCATATGTTGTTTAAATAGTGGGACTACATGATTTTTTAATTATTTAAAAATAAGTAAGATTTAAATAACTAATTGGCAATCTTTTTAAAAATAATTTTATTATGGGTTCATACAACTCATCACAATTCATACGTCCATCCATTGTATGTCAAGCACATATGTACATTCATTGCCATCATCATTCTCAAAGCATTTCTTTCTACTTAAACCCTTGGTATCAGCTCCTAATAGTTTCCCTTCCCTCCCTATCTCCCCCATTAAACCTTGATAATTTATAAAGTATTATTATTTTGTCATATCTTTACCTACTTCCCTGTTGTGTGCACCCCAGGGAGGAGGTTATATATAGAGTCTTATAACTGGTTTCCCCTTTCTATCAGACCTTTCCCCCACCCTCAAAGTATCACCACTCTCACCTTTTGTCCTGGAGGATCATCTGCCCTGAATGTCCTATGTTTCCGGTTCCTATCTGTACCTGAACATCCTCTGGTCTAGCCAGATTTGTAAGGTAGAATTGGGATCATGATAGTGGGGATGATAAAGCACTGAACAACTAGAGGAAAGTTATGTATTTCATTATGGCTACACTGGACCCTGACTGGTTCATCTCCTCCTCGTGACCCTACTTTGAGGGAATGTCCTACTACTTACAGATGGATCTGGATTTCTAATCTGAATTCCCCCTAATTCACAGTGATAAGATTTTTAGTTCTTTGACACCTCATATCTTCGACATCTCATGATCACAAAAGCTGGTGTGTTTCTTCCATATGGGACCTGTTTCTTCTCAGCTAGATGGCTGATTGTTTACCTTTAAGCCTTAAAGGCCCCAGATGCTATATCTTTTGATAGTCAGGTACTATCAGCTTCCTTCACCACTTTAGCTTATGCACACATTCATCTTCAGCAATTGTGTAGTGAAGGTGAGCACCATGGGATGCCAATTTAATAAAACAAAGTGTTCTTGCATTGTGGGAGTACTTATGTGGAGACCCAGTGTCCATCTGCTACCTTTATACTAAACTTAGAGTATGTGGATTACTTTCCCCATCATCATATATACATATATTTACCTATGTAAATGCCTGTTTTTGGACCTCTGTAAATACCCATTGCCTCCTATTTCTTTCTTTTATTTCCTTTAACTTTCTTCTTGTCCCACTATCATGCTCAGCCTTCTTTCAGATGTCAGTAATTTCTCTTCAAAACATTACCCTTGATCAAACCCTACCAGGCCTCTCACGCCCTCCTTACCACTGATTTTGGATCACTTGTGGTTCCCTTGACCCTGGGTTGGTAAACACCACCTCCTTTCCCCCACTTTCCCTTCTCACATGTCCCCCCAGAACCATTGATCTCATTGTTTTCTCCTCCAGATTGTTCATCCAGCCTATTTTATCTAGGTAGATTTGTAGAAGTAATATTATACACACAAAAACATGACATAGCTAGACAAAGCAACAAAAATAAAAGGAAGCAACAATCAGACTCAACCAGAGAACACTCCTTGAGGTCAAGAAAACAGACCTTGAACGATTTACAGGTTTTTCTTTTTTATATTATTTTTATATTTTTATTTATATATATTTTCTGGACATTGCTTTTTTGTTGTCATTTTTTGGGGGGGGCATCACTGCTCTCTGGTGATGGGAGTAGGAGACCCAGCCCCCCTGCTGGAATTGAGCCTCCATCCCAGTGGGCCGCAGTCCCGCGCACAACCAGAGCTCAGCCCTTTTTGTTGTCATTTTTGTTGTCATCGTTTCCTTTTCTTTCTTTTAAAATTCTTTTAAAATATTTTTATTAATGTATTTTTCTGAAGAATGACAAATTTTGAAGTATAATGCATTGTGAGTATGGGAATATTTTATATCTGAGTTTGTGTCAATATAAGATAAATATATTTGGATTTATATTGTTTCCAAAGTGAAAATAAAGATTATGACTGGATGTAGACAATTTCCTTTAATCCAAACCTTGCTATGAATGAAAAGCTCAGAAATGAAATGCTATCAATAAGGAATATAAAGAGTGATAGGGAATATAATGTTCATGTGCATAAAAACATGTTTATATAAATCTTTACAATTTATTAATTATCTACTAAAGTGATTGATTCATATCTAATTATGTGCTTATAGTTTGACACTTTACTGTTTTCTCTTCTTCTCTTATAATTAAGAATTAAATATATCCCAAATGTATGTGTTTCATTATCATGTGATGAAACACATATTTTGGAAGTTCATGAAATTTCAGATTTATTTGAAAATCAGGAAAATACATATACACATAAATGTGCACATTACAATTACATCAGATTTTCTAAAGATCCCTAACTGTAATTATGGTAATAAAAGCTTTGCATCAACTTGGGTAGATCAGTAATCTCAGAATACAGATTAAGATTTTTAAGACATTTGGAAAATATCTCAGATAAGATGTCTTCTTTTTTATATTGCTTTATGAAGAGCTACGTAAACATTTAACACTGAAGAGTAAATTAAACTTAAGAAAAATAAAAGTTTTAGCAAATTATTTTATTATACTATAGTTTTTAAATTAGAGAAGTACACATTTTCTTAATAAAATATGTTTATTGTTTTTTTCTTTAAATCACAAGTTAATTATAAGAATATTTCCAATACAATTTCTAATTATTATTCAAAGACTTTCTAATTTGTATATAGCATATGAAGAGCTTGGAACTATCCAATGATATACTTAATTTGAATATGCATTTAAGTAGAGAGATTCTTAAATATTATTTACATGTCACATGTAATCATTATGCTTGATTATCAAAATCTGGAAATTTATAAACTCTTACAAAAACATAAGACAATACACTTAAAAGTAAATCAGTATCCAGTTTTTCCATAACTTAATGGATTATGAATAATAAGCTTACCCTTTACATATACCAAATATGTAGTTTTAAAACAATTTACAGCCAGAAGAAGATATAGCTCTTTCTTGGAAGAAGTGCAACCAGCATGCTCCTTAACAACAAGACTTCATCTTACAGTCCTTTGGACATGTTACCATGAGAGATCGGTTTGTGGATAAGAACATCATGCTTGGTACAGTAGAGGGTAATGCAAAAGTGGAAGTCCCTTGACAGAGTGGGATTCAGACATAATAATTGTGAAGATGACCCTGGACCCAGAAGTGTTTTCTTCTGTTGGGCACAGTGGCTCTGAGTCTGTATTCAATGGACAGCATCTCATGACAACAATTCCATTCCCCAATACAGCCACAAAGTTAACTTTGATCAGAATAGGTTTGCACTTTCTTCTTAAATAAAGACAAATCTGACCAAAGACTAGTAACTGCTTTATAGAATTATTAACGTCTAATACAATTAACTCACTCTGAACTGTAATCTTATTCCCTATGAATTTGTTAGAGATATTATCTGTAATAGCACACTAATATAATATAAAAGGAAGACAAAGAAACATAGATTCCCAATTAAAATATCTTTGGTGACAGATGGTCAAGTATATTTAATTTTAATCTACTGAAACTTTAAAATATAGTAACCTTTAATTTACTGAATTATAATGTAGAATTTCTTTTTTCTTTCCATACAGTAGCTGAAAGAGCCATGTGGAACAGATTTCGATTTCTCCTGATTAAAGTGAAGTGCATTACCAAAATGTGCTTTTTTAAAATGTTTTGTAGAAAATATTGTGAGAAGATAATATTTCATATGCTTAGTATTTTTTCAAATATAAATGTTTACATAGAACTAGATACGTCCTCAGAAGTCCACTGCTATCAATTTGATTCTAAATCATAGCACCCCTATAGATATTTCCTCTAAATGCTTTAAAATGATTCCTTTTATATACTGTTCAGAGATGTGCTTACTCATATATATAACTGAAAATGAGTGATAAATGCAGCAATGAGGTCAACTGATAGGATGTTCATAAGTTTTTATATTCTTAAAATTATTATTCACTGTTTGGAAACTGGAGTGTTTTTTAATGCTAGTGAAGCATAGCTAAAATGACTAAATCTGCTATGAATAAAATATTATCATTTCTTAAACAATCATTTAATGTTTTATCCACATATGAATTTGCTAAAATCCCTTTCCATTCATCAAAATCATAATCCATTTTGCTCTTCTGAAATTACTCTCTTTTCCCTATTAAACTGAGAGGTAGTACAGGAATTATATTTACAAAGATGAATTATTTGGGGGGTGGAGGGCATCACTGCCCTGATGGGAGTAGGAGGCCCAGCCTTGCTCCTGGAGAGCTGCTGCTAGAATTGAACCATCAACCCTGTGGGCCGCAGTCCTATACTCAACCACTACACCACTGAAGCTCAGCCCCAAGGATGAATTTTTAATACCCAATTTAATACTGAAAGACTAAATATAAAAGTTTCCAGCACCCCTGAGACATGGAATGCTCACCGGTCCCAAATATTCCCATTAGAGAGTAAATATGCTGAACTGATTCATTTTGTCTCAGAGGGTCTTTGCTGTTAGATCTCTGTTTCCAAAGCAATGACTTGCTAGGCAACTTAAAGGCCTACTTTTTCTTTTTCATTTTTGCTACTTAGTGGCTGAACTCTATCTGTCTTTGTTGTTATATTTTGCACAAGATTGTGGAGGTAGCTGGTTCTTCACCTGGCATTGCTTGATTTCTAAAGTATATCCAAATTTAAATCTCTACCACATATTTTTCATAGTAGACTCTTTTAAAAAATCCCAGTGAATAGATTTATTAGTCTCATATTTGGACTTGATTTGTGGGTTAATCTCCTCTTCAAGATGATCCTTTTAGACTGGTTTTGGCAAATTGGCAAATTTTTTGCTAAGAAGTATAGAATTAAAATAGACTAGATAGCAGTGATTTTGGTTTTGAGTTGGTGTTTCGTTAATCCCAGCATGACATACGGCAAAGAGAATCCATTATTAAGTACTAGTAGTGCCACTGTCACCACTGGCTCTGAAAGATTGATCTGTCCTGTATTCTCTGTGCTTTCAGTTCCTATCTTTGTCACTTATAACCTCTGGTCTAGCCAGATTTATCACGGAGAATTAGGATACTGTGAGAGTGAAAAGAAGGTGGGGTAGAAAGGGGGAACCAATCACAAGGATCTACATATACCCCCCTTCCTGGGATATGGACAACAGAAAAGAGGGTGAAGGAATATGTCACACAGTGTAAGAAATAACAAAATAATAATAATTTATAAATTAGGAGGTGATACCAAGGGCTCAAGTAAAAAGCAAATGTTTTGAGAAAGATGATGGCAACAAATGTACAAATGGGCCTGACACAATGATATATGTATGGATTGTGATGAGTTATATGAGCCCCCAATAATGAACACCTTAACCTTAATCCATAACCTTGGGATGACAGCCATATGATTATTCTTATACTAGTGTGCTAAACACATTTTATTTAGAATAAAATTATGCCTGTATGAGCTTTAAAAAGAATTGGTAGTGAATGTAAAAAATATAAATCTTGCTGTCAATTTGAAAATTCTGCATAATTTTAGAATTTCACTTTTTTATTTCTTTGTTAAATTTTGCTAGTCTATTATACACTTAGGGTTTTGAAAAATATATACAAAAGAAAAATGATTTTTAGTGAGAAATAAAAAGAACCCTCTTTGCCTTAATTACGCAGATATATATTTCAATATTTCTGTTTCCCCTTCCACCCCCAGGTCGATTCTTTGGAAAAGAGACCACCAAGTCAAATATGTTTTTTCTAAAAAGCAATGCCATCCATGTTCTGACCCATAATGATTTTTATTAAAATTTTTTAAGGCTCTAAATCTTTACAGAGTTTAGGAACCCTCATCTTTCTTCCATAATGTAGCTGGTTGCCTTGAACTCCTTATATGGCATAGAGACACATTTATTAAGTGTTAAAACATTGAAATAGAGTATTGAAATGCAGGGCTGTTACTTAGAAGACAATGATACCCATGGCCCAAGGCATTGCTTTTCCAGTTGCCTAATAGGCTTGCGAAAGTTGGACAAAGACTAAGAAACATCGAAAAATCCCTGTGTTTGAATTTGGGTGTTGACCCACAATAATGAAGTACCATAGCCTGCTAAAAAAAACACACTAGTCTGTCTGGAAGAAGTATGGCTAGAGTGTTCCAATGAAGGCCATCAATGAGATGGATTCATCCAGTGGTTGCAACAATGGAACTAAGCCAGTAGTGAGATTCAAATAATTGAACAACCGATTCGCTGTCCCCATGACCACTTAGGTATTAAAAATAAAGACACACAGAAAGGGAGTTTTTCATTCTATACAATTAATATTTGAATTAGAACAATAAAAGAAGTGCAAAAAACTAGTTTACAAGAATTTTTAAAATATGAATGAAAGTAATATTAAATAATATCCAACAAGAAAGCTGTTATTTAACATATGTCCATCATACATCTTGGTTGGTGACCTCACTCCTAGGGAAATCTGTCTTTTCCCCCTGAGAGGAAGGCTCAGTTACCAAGACTGTGAGTCAAGATTGAGTACATACTGTTTGCATGTAGTAGGAGTGGGCCCAAATATAAGTGATGATGGATTTGCTCTTTAGTGCAGATAGGAAGGATCACCGAGGTCAGAAGGTTTGTTAGTCTTGAGAATGTAGTAAAAAAAAAAAAACATTTTAAGCTGGAAGTCACTGTGCCCGGAAATAGCCCCTTCTTTTGAAGTTTTGTAAACTTCCCCCTTTGTCAGTCAATTAAAAACCATGGAGTGGAGAAGCATAGGAGTTCTTCTTTCCTTTAAAATCTTCTCCTTTTCCCTTAAGATTCAACCTTGAATTTTGAGTAGTTAGTTCTCCATGTGTCTCAGATGATTCCTAGCTGACTAGAGTGCTATGCGCACTTGCAGTAGGCTACACTTTTATTCAATTGTCATCAGATACGTGGTGTGTCCTTAACCAAGACCTAAGCATAGGATTGCTTCCCTTTAGAGGTAGGCCAATTAGGAAACAGTTGTGTTTGATCTAGCAGAAACAGGAAACTTCTCTTTTTTGAATATACTATGATTATCTTTGGAAAAATCCTTTTTTTTCAATTCTGCTGAACTGGCAGCATTGTTTGAACAACATTTCTAGTTTTTTGAACAGTTTCAGGAATTTTATAATTCATTCATAATATCTTGTGGGAAATTGGGGCACACCACAACACTGAAACAATTGACAGCTCCTCACCCTGCAGTTGTTTGACACTTTTCCACTTTACGCTACATGATTGTTTACTGAAGTAACATACACAAAGGAATAAAAAGTAGTATTTCATCAAATGTATATCAAGCTCATGAAATGGATAAATAGACATTACAAGCATAGCTCAATCAAATTCTCTCTATCTATGCATGAAATAAATACTACTATGGGTGCTTAGAGCATTCTCTTGCATCCATGAGTGTTAAATATATATATATATATATATATATGGAATGTAAGATGTGTGATTTCCACCTTGGGAATCATAGCACCCACCTTAATGAGAACCCTAATGACATGAACCATTTTAACAAACAATTTGTTGAACTCAACGCAAATTTTAGTTATTGCTTCTGCCTAATCACCACGGCTTCAAGCAGAGGGACAACTGGGAGTGTGGGAGGAAATCAGACTGCATTTTGTTCTCCTATGCAGAGGATCGCTGTGAGTCTGACACCTCCACCCCCCCTCCCCCTTTGAAGGCCCCTAACAGCAAGCAAGACAAAAAGAGGCAAAGGTAATCATCAGTGCCAGCAAGACCATCAGTATGAGGCCATCGCCTTACCCAAGGTATTCACAGCCAATGCGTTACTGGAATAAGACATGGGGGTGAGGTGTGGGGTGCGAGAGAGACTGTCACAAAAATCCTGAGTGATGGGAGATTGATTAATCACAGTAATAGTCTCAACTACAGGAGGAAGAAAGGAAACATTTTTACAGATTCAACATTTACAAAATTGCCTTAGAACTCTAGACCAAAGTGATTAGGGTACGGCTCATAACCATGGCATACTAGCACCCCAATTTCCATCAACAGCACATCCCCACAAAGTCCTGAGGGGCAGATTGATCCTCTACGGACTGGTCATGGGGAGTCACAGCAAACATACTCCTTGCCTAATAGCATAGATATTACATAGCTGCTCAATGGCCTCAAAAGGACTTATTGGAGGCTGTTTCTGTGGTAACTCAAAATAGCTTTACCGTTTCTACTGAAAATCATTGCTTTCAGTAAACCTAGCATGTAGAATTTCTCTAATACATATATAATTAATCTAATCTAAAATCTCTAATTCTTGTTTTGTTGCATTCTGACAGAATGCTAGTTCAATAGATGCCTGACATTTAGGAAGGTCTATGTAAAAACATTTTTGAAAATAAATGGAATATATGTAGTGAGTCAGAGTTGTCATTTGTAACATATTTTTAAATGAGAATGAATTCAAATGGCGAGGTATATCTCTATAAGCACACAGGGCTTCCTTTGCAATATCATTGTTGATGTTTGAAAGAAAACTTTCCCACTGAGTCCTAGTTTGCTTCTAGTGTCCCGCAGTTATGTATGGCAAAACAGTAGCAGCTGGACTTTTGTAGTATTCATTACATAGTATAATATTAAGGTTAAAATACATTAAATATGTTGGCTTAATTCTCATAAATACTACATTAATGATATTCATGGAATATGAATCCACTAAGCTCCATGCTTAGAACAAGAATGAAGATTTTCATATCCCAAACTATTTAGGGTTCATCAACTCAAATATACAGTCTATCATGTAATTAAGGCATGGAAGGCATCAGAAAAAGCATTACCTATAATAAAAACTCATACTCACTGCCATCAAGCCTGCGCCAACTCAGCAATACTATAGGAGGGAGTAGAATGGTCCCTGTGAGTTTCCAGGCCTGTAATTCTTGCCTGGAGTGGAAAGTCTTCTTTCTGCAGTGGAGCAGCTGGTGTGTCAACCTGCCACCCTTGCCGTCAGCAGCCCACTGCACATCACCACCACATCACCAGGGCTCTAACTATCCATAATAAAGACAATAATAATTTATTCACATTTAACATAGACATAGCACAGATGTTGAAATTAGCAAAGAAGGCCAATAAAAAGCATTATGCTGTGTTCAAGCTGTTAAAATTTAATTAAAAACATGATCTATATGGATATTTTCAAATATTATGTTTAAAGATGAAAAGTAAGTGTGTGAAATGAAAACACAAGGGATTGCATCAATGGAGATTTGGCAGACACTTCTTAATTGACTCTGACTCATGGTGATCATATGTGATAAAGAACCAAACACTGCCTAACCCTTTATCATTATTACAATTTTATTTGTGTTTGAGTCCATTTTGGAAGCCATTGTGTCAATCTTGTTGAAAGTGCTACTCTTTGTTGACGACCCTCTACTTTGCTAGGCATGATGTCCCTTTATAGAAATTTGTTATCTCTTTATAACATACCCCAATTGCATGAGAAGACTAATTTATCTTGCATTTCAGAAGGATTCTGCTTGTGCTTTCTCCAAGACAGATTTATTGTTTCTTCTGGTAGTACATGATACTTTCAATATTCTTTGCCACCACCAATAATCAAGTGCACAATCATGATCTTTCTTGTTTATTGTTTAACTTTCGCAAACATAACATGTGATGGAAAATATTCAGGGAAGCGTCTTATCCACCACATTCCTCAAAGTGAGATCCTTATTCTTTACCATTTAAAAGTGTTGGGAAACATAGTTGATCAATGAATTACTTGGTTTCATTTTCTTACTTTTCCTTCCACAAACATGGATTGTGGATCCAAGAGAAACTAAACCTTGATAACTTCAATCACTTCTCCATAGATAATGACATTGCTCATTGGTCTTTTGACATGAATCACAATGGTAACAATTAGATTTGTGTCAACTTGACTGAGCCAGCAGCCCAATGATGTTGATAGTTAACACATAAGAGCTCCTCTTGGCTTTATTGAATACAATGAAGTCACCTTGAATCACTTAGAAACTTTAATAATAGGATAAAAATCAGAGTAGGTACAATAATCTTATTCAGATCTGTTCATTGCAGGTTGAAAAGGTGATTCCACTGGGTGTGTCTTGTTTCCAGTAAACTAAGTTCTATGAAAACATCTGATTTGACCTTTGCACGTCTTAATCATACATCTTGTTCATCTATATGAATTTCATTGGACTTGAGCCAATATCTTGGCATATTGCCTACCAATATTGGAAGCCATCAATCATCTGTTGAGCCAACCTAAGGTTCATCCACCTGCATAACCACATGTCTGAGCAGCTAAACTTGAATTTATTTTTCTTCATGACCACAAATCAATGATCTTCATGTGGATATTTATTTAATTCTGCTGCATGTCTACTGTGTCAGGAGAAGTCTCTAGGCTAATATTTGATACATCAACTCAGAATCTCCCTGGTCTGCTTGTATGGCTATATGAGCCATTTTCTTAATATAAATTTCCCTTCATGCAAACATATGTAAGCATTACGAGTTTTGTTTCTCTAGATAGCATCACCTAAACATCAACAGATAAAGAAAAATAAGTGATGAATATCTATTAAAATGTACATGAGGATTCATAGATACAATTCTGTTTTCTGTGTTAAGTGATGGTGAACCTGTTCTAACTCATAGTTATTGCAACAGAAAAGGACACCCTACCTGGTACAATTGTTACTCTGTTTGCATCCCAAGTTGTAGCCATAGTCAATCCTTGTTATTGAGATTCTTAACTTTTCTCACTGACACACTACCATGCACGAGATACATGAGATGAAGGTTAGCCATCCTAACTTTCATGGATATTTTGGTCCATAGTTTTAAAAATCAAATGTGTTTGTTTTCTGGCTGTACATTCAATATTCTTCACTAACACCATAATTGAATAGCAAAACCCTTCTTCAGCTTTTCCTTCTCAATGTCCTCTTTCATGTGCACAGTAGTTGATTGAAATTACCATGACTTAGGTAAAATACATTGTATTTACTAAAGGGATATTTTTGCTTTACAACACTTTAAAACTCTTTTGCAGATTTGTCCAATGAAATACATCGTTTGATTTCTTGATTGGTATTTTCATGAATATTAATTGTGGATATAAATAATATAAAATCCTTAACAAGTTCAATTCTTTCTTCTTTAATCATAATTCTGATTATTGGCCTAATTGTGAGGCTTATTGTTTCCTTCATGTAGCTGTAAAATCCACACTGAAGATTATAGTTTTATTTGTTCTTGTTTCTTTCAAATTCCTTTAGTCAACTATAAATAATTGATCTTGTGAAATTCACAGGACATAGGAGGTATAGTACCTACTTTTTGTTATTGTGATAGTTGATAATTTCTTTCTTTAGCATATTTTCTTACATTATTACGCTTCCTTTAAATGTATCAATTTTCTTGCATTCCAAGATTTCAAGATTGTATATCTATATCAGCATATATATGCATAAAGATCTTAAGCCAATAAATATTTTGAAGGTGTATTTAATTGACAAAATTTAAAATTTTAGATGTTTGATGATACATTATACATAACTAGAAGTCAAGAAATATGGACTTAGTAAAAAGACAATAAATAATTAGTATATTATTATCCCATGCAGAAGAAATAAATGAGAAATTTAAAGTTATGATTAATTGAATTCTCAAAATTTCAAAATTGGATGATGAAAGTATGACACATAGATCTTATATACCCATATTTCCTCAGAGGACAAAAAATGTTGGGTATGTTTGAAATTTGGCAAGTATGTGGGATAAAACAAACAGAATAATAAGATGTAGTTAATGGTCTGTAATGTTTGCTTGTTTTTGCAGTAAACCACATAGCTATTATTGAAGAGTATTTAATAATTAATAATAATAATAATAATATTTAAGGGATGAACCCCGGTGGCATAGTGGTTGTACGTGGGACTGCGGCCCACTGAGCTGGAGGTTCAAATTCAGCAGCAAGACTGGGCCTCCTACTCCCACCTCCGGAGGGCAATGATGCTCCAATAACAAAAACAAAAACAAATAATAATAATAATATTTAGTGATGTTACCTATTAATAACAAGGTTGACTTTTAAAATTTGTGGAAAATTTCCATTATCTTTTGCTTCCATTTTTGACAAACTTCTTGAAACCCTCTCATGTATATTTAATGAGGCCTCTGTGGAATGCAAGCAGTTTGATATCAGCTACCAACATGAAGAAAGTTCAACCAATCATTTGATTTTAAATAAAAAGTATCATTTTAAATAAAATGTTATCAATTTCTTCCATAAACATTACCATCAAGAAAATGTTACAGGTTATTTTCATTCTGTAAAACATGAGAGTTACAGGAATCCTAATGGGACTCAATTATAGTGTTTTGTATTATCTTATTTTCAATTACATAAAAGGACAAGTCAAGTACTAACTTTTGGCGGAAGAATAAACCAGATATAATATTGTAGCTTATGCATGTTCTGGATCATCACAAGCAATATGTCTTTAAATGAGTCTGTCAATCGAAGTCCATGGATGGCTGCAGCCTTAAACTCTCAATAAAAAGTAGGGCTAAGTCTCTTTAGTATGTCTTAAAAATTTTCAATTGAAACATTGGCTTCATAGGGGATGTACCAAGTAAATTAAAATTCAAGACAGAGAGGTCATCTCAGAAGGTGGTGGCAATCACTTCTTAGAAGCTCCAAAGGATAATTTTGATGGATTTTCTCAAAGGACAAATGATGATAATGAGGGCTTATGAGGAAGAAGCTTTAAGAAAATTAAAAGTTGCAGTGGTGAAAAAGTAGCAGGGAAATTGCACTGGAATCTCTCTCTGTCTCTGTCTCTGTCTCTCTATCAGAATGATTCACCTTACTTCCAAGGTATCAAGAACTTTCTGATGAGAGCTTTATTGGAAAACATTACCTTTCCTACTCTACAGTCCTGGTCTCACACTCGCAGACTTCTATTGCTGGCCAACCTTAGAAAAGCTTTTCAAATCCATGATCTATGTCCTATGAAGATGTAAAATGGCAGTTGTGGTGCAAATTGAAGAGGGTATAATGCTACAAAGGAGGGTTAGAAGTGTATAAATCTTGATGGAGGGTATATTTTTAGAAATATTAGATTCATATTCTGACAAGTTCTTTAATAAAGGTTTCTGCAATTTTTATCAATCGATTTTACTTGCCGTTATTGCTTCTTGACCTTTTGGCTAAGATCAAGTGCAATTTTCCTTGCCGTCGTGCTTCCTAATTATCCTTATCCCAAAACACATTTTCTATTATTTTATTCATTTACTTATTCAGCATATGTTGAAAATATTTATATTTGATGGGAATATTTGTGTGGCAGGTAATAGAAAGTTTTCCTGACTCAATATGGACATTAAATCCAAAACATAAATGAGGAAGTTACAAATAAAAGAAAATAAAATAAGAAATAAAACAATGCATATTATTAAAAGTTCAATAATGAATTTTACAAGAATTAGGTGTCCTTGGCTTGAGGCAGATCTGTAGCTCTATTAAGTCCAAATCAGATCTTAGAATCAGTTACCTTTTGCTTTACAATAAAAAACCACATGTGGATGAATTTAAGAAACAAAAAAATACATTTCCTCACATCTTGGCAGGAGAGCAATCTGCATTAAAGGGCTGACTCCAGAGGGAGGCGTTCATCTCCGCTGTCGCAGGGATGCGCCTGCAGTTATCCACTTTCCTGTGCACTCTGCCAAGGGCAAGAGTGTTCCCATCCCTCACCGATGGCCCACAGAAGTTCAATAGAGGCGAAATCTGTGTGGGGATTCTGTTAATGAATTTTAGTTTTACTGTCATTCATAGTCTCCTGAAAATTAGGTACTTAGAACTTAAGCTCTAATACAATTCCCACCTCTAATGTTGAACTGTATTATTTACAATCCTTGGATTACAGAGGTGATATAATTCTTTCTTGTGGATTTAACTGACATCACTTAGGTGGCTCTTCTTTTTTTTAAGACAAGCTTTTAATATCCCAGATGCTATTCTTTCTGAGGTACTTTTTTAACACTCTGAATGAGGTCTTCTACAACAGAATTGCTGGTGTAATATGTCATTTGACATTGGCTGCTACTTCCATGACTATTGACAGTATCCAAGCAAAATAGAACTCTTGAACATTCAATATTTTCTCCATTTATCTTGACAGTATATTATAAAGTGAGCAAATATATAATTATCTTACTGTTTACAACTATATTTATTTATAATGATATTGTTTATGCAAAAGTGTGCTTATAGTTTTTGTATTTTTTAATTTATTTGAATAATACATTACTCAAAGAAAAGTTAGTGCACCACACTTTATATTTGCAGGTCTCTTGCCACATTGTATGACTACCTAAAGACTTATTATTTTGTGTGAGATTATTGTTTGTAATAAAATTTAGAGTGTGTTAAAGAAAGGAGCTTCGATCTTCTGTGTCCAATAGAATGCAATTAAGCCATGTGGATATTATGAAAAGATGTTAACTCCTTGAGGAGCATGAAAAACTCAAAGTCAAAGCAAAATGATGCCAGCATGAGCACCTTCATGTGTCCAGTCCACTATTTCTTTATTCAGCATCTGAGGAAGGGCCCTTCCTGTACAATCCTGTCCATTCTTTCTGCCCATTTAATCCCAGATTTACTCGGGCCAATTTATATAGTCTGACATTTCTATACTTTGTGGCCATTTTGTTGCTTTGTTCTCTGTGAGGGTCAGGATTTTAGAATTAACCTTCTTGCTTTATCCTACTTCCAAAGACCTATTGCTGGAAGGTATTTCATTTACCTTCAATCTGAAATGAATGGCAAGAAATGAAACAACATCCAAAATAATGTATGTATCTTATAAGGCTAAAGTATACATTAAATTTAAAGTATAGGAGCTAATATTCTTTTATGGATTCTGTGTCATCTAGTAGCTTACAAGATTGTAGTTAGAAATCTCTAGGTTGGTGCTATTTAAGAGCACATGTCTTCACTAAAGCACTAGGATGGCTCTGTATTTCTTTCAGCTGGGCCTCTGCTGACTGGATGATATGGAAGCACAGATACAGGTGTGGCAGTTACTTTAAACCATCACAAGTAGAAGGCTGAAAGCAAATGAGAGCCACAAGGTCAAAGATCTTTGCAGATAAACTACTCAACCACGGCAGAATTCCTACTGGTTACATGGCCTTGGTCTAGTCCGAGAGTCAGCAAACTCTTGAGACCAAAGAGCCAAGCCTGTCCCTCCTAATAACTTTAAAATCAAGAGCCTTAAATAGATTTTTACAAACAAATGAAATCACTATGATCTGAAATAACATCCCTGGTCCTTAAAGCATGGATACTTTCATAGTTTGAACCATATTTTGTTTCCCTTTACTAGCTATAAAATGGGACCGATAAATATGTCAAGCAGGTACTGAAAATCTAAGGGACACTGAGAGACGTATTTCATTCCTGTAGAGTTGTTGGTCAATTGAAATCCCCTACCATAACTAATAGCAACCCAACATTGCAAAAAGAGAGTTCATCTTCTCATACAGAAGTATAAAACGATTTCTCATTAAATTATAAAAAAACAAAATGTAAAATGTATGTGCTATATTCAAATAAGAAATCAAAGTCATTGCCATGGAGTTCTATAGGACATAACAGTACTGCATAGTTGGGCCAACAATATCTTCAAGGGAGTAAAGACACACACACACACACACACACACACACACACTCCTGAGCAATCATGGCTTTGTGTCACCAGTTTTCTGTTGAACAGCCCAGCACATGTGCCAGTGTGCTACCAGGGCTTCTTCTATGTCATGTCCTGCAGACAGCGAGAGCTGAAAATATGTAAGGTGCCTCTCACAGATGATATGGTGATATTATCGGGTCTTTTCAATCAATACTTGAGGGGGGGCGGTTCTGTTTCTATCCAGAAAATCCTTTTCTCTAGTTCTAAGAAATATGTGGGATAGATCATAACACATTTGGTATGTTTTGGCAGAAAACGTAATGTTTCTCAAATTTTGCTAAACTTGAAATATTGGCAGCAGCTCGACAATGAAGACCATATATAGTCAGTCTGTCAATCTTGAGGGTGCTTGACAATCATCGGAGGTCCTTGTTTAAAAAAAATGAATGCTAGATTGTATTGTCTGAATCACTAGGTCTGGGGGTGTCGGGGGCAGGAAAGGACATGTTTACATTATTGACATTTTTCAAAGCAATGGTGTCTGACTGACAACCACTTTGATAATGACTATCTAACGAGCTGACTCAAATGCAAATACCCTGGGGATCTTGTTAAAGTCCAAATTTTGACTCCTAGTTTGAGTGTGACCTGTGAAATTGTGCATTTCAAATAAGCAACTAAATGATATTAATGGACCAAAATTGTTGTTTTCAAAGGCATGAAATCTGAACATTCTGATATTACTTTGGAATTCTGGAATTTCTAAGACAAAGTATTACCATCACCACGTGATTTCAAATATCCTTCTTTATTTTAAAGCATAGTTGAAAATCCACCTCTTGTACCTTACTTTCTTTGACCACCAGGTTCCAGAAGTAAAATATATTTTAAATTATATGCATTACAATCTCTGAAGCTCCACTATTATTTTTGTTATTTTAATCAGCTTAACAGTTCATGAAATTTACTATATTTCGGGACAGCACAAAACCTTTTTTTTTATTTACTCCTCAGAACAAACCTAGACTGAATTAATTTTATACATAATTTAAAATAACATGAAAATAAATTCAGAGTATTTAAAAACATGTCTTAAAATATAAGAATGTGATATGGGGGAAGGGTATCAATTAGATCCCAGAAATGCCTGGCACCCAGGACTATTTCTTTAATAAAGAGTTTCAGCATTGTTTATTGGAACTGAATTATAAGCCATTTCATGTTACAAAGGCAATCTCTTATTCTAAATATTCTAAAGGAGACTGTGAGTAAAAAAAGTTATACAAGCTTATAACCTAGATGAGGAGAAGGATATAGATCAAATAATTGCATGTGTTCATTTATTATTGCAAAATGTGGTAGGTGTTCTGAATAAAACAAACACATTGTTTGAGAAAATGCAAGAGTTCATTAGAATGGGAGGTAGTGAAAGGGATCTGGTCACAGAAGGTATTCTGGAGGCAGAAAAGCTCTTGTTGACATTAAAGATTATTATAAAGCAAAGTTTGGGTTTTGTTTGTTTGGTGAGTAGGGGTAGGGGAACTTTTAGACAGATGAAATCCTATAGTAAGAAACAAAAAGAAAAGAAACAGAAATAGCTTAGAACTTGACACAAGCTCGCTATGCAAAAAGCTAGGGGAAGCAACTCCTGAATGAGGTATTCCTAAAATTAGCAACTTAATTACTTGATTGGATATAAGAAGTTTTATCTTTAATGACTGGCTTTACTTTCTTTTTCTTAATGTATGTACTGTCAGGGAAAAAGTTACAGGGCATCTAGCTATATTATACTTTCATAGAATATACCATTAAGAGAGACCTGGTGAGGTTGTGGTTTAGGAGTTTGCATGCAAGCACAATGGTTGGAAGTTCACAATCCACCAGTCTCATAATGGGAGAAAAGTGAGGTTGTCCACTCCCCTGATGATCCACCATCTCAAAAACCCTGCATATGTTTGCAGTGAGTCAGAATTGATCTAATGACACTGAATTTAGTTCAGGATATGAATATATCATGTATGTATCATTTAAGAAATATGGCATTAAAATAATCCATCTGAACTTGAAATTTAACTTTGAGTTTATCTTAGACCATGAAGCTTTGATAGATAGGTGAGCTTTTCATCACATGTTCTCCAATCTGTGTCACCTTATAGCTTACCTGTGAACTATAGCATGAAACTCTGAACTGTCTTGCTCCAGCTTCACGCGTGCCATGTCAATCCATCTACCTCATTTGTGCTGCAACTTGACTTCACTAAACTTCCATTTCCAGGAACGAGTTTCTCCTCATAACATGCCCAAGGGCTGTCAGGCCAAGTCCTGCCATTCTTGCAACTGTGGGTCATTCTGGCAACACTTCTTCAAAGGCAGATTTCCTTATTCTTTTGGCAGTCCATATTCCCTTCTATAGTTTTGGCCTGCTCCATAATTCAAAAGCACCGATTGCTATTTGATCTTCTTAATGAAATGTACAACTTCCACATACATGTGATGCAACCAAAAGCGCCATGGTTTGAATCGGGTTCACCTTAGTCCCAAAAACACCATCCTTGTTTTTCAGCACTTTAAAAAGGTCTGGTGCAACACATTGACCCGATGACACTCCTTGTTTGACTCACTGACTGCTGCTTCCTTGAGCAGTGACTGTGGAACCAGGCAAGACAAAACTCCTTAACAACTTCATCCCTTTCTTCATTTATTATACGATCACTTATTGGTTCACTTTTAAGGATTTCAGTCTCCTTTCCATGAAGTTGTAGTCCATATTGAAGACTGCAGCCCCTGATCTTCATAGCAAGTTTCTCAAGTTCTCCGTTTCAGCAAGAAGGGTTGTCTCAGCTGCATAACTCAGGTTGTTAATATGCCTCCCTCCATACTTAATGCCTCATGCTTATTCATACAATTCATAGTCTCTGATGATCGGGATCCACACTGAATAAATATGGTAAGAGACTAGAGCATAATGTGATGCTCACTTTTCCTGATTTTCAGCATACCCTTGTTGTTTGCACAACTGTCTCTTGATCCATGTGCAAAATCTCCAGGAACACAAAGAAGTGTTCTGAAATCCCATTCTTCTAAGTGTTATCCAAAGTTTGTATTGATTCAACCAGTTGAACATCTTTGCATAGCCAGTGAAACACAAGTAAATATCTCTTTGGTTTTTCACTGCTTTCAGTCAAGATTATGAGACCCCTGAAAGTGGTATCTCTTGTACCACATCCTCTTTTCAATCTAACTTCAACCTTTACCAACTCCCTGATGATACACGCTGCAAACATTGTATGATATTCAAAATTTCACTTGCCTATGGTATCAGTGATATTATTCTATAATTTAAGGATGCTATTTGATCATCTTTCTTTGGAATGGATCAAATATGGTACAAATTTGAAAAGGCAAAAATATGATCTCTCAGTCAGTTGGCCAAGCAGCTGTCTTCCAAGTTTCTTGACATAGATGTGTGAGTGTTTCTAGTGTTTCATCAGCTTGTTAAAACATTTTAATTGGGCTGAGCCCCGGTGGCGTCGTGGTTGAGCGCGGGACTGCGGCCCACTGGGATGGAAGTTCAATTCCAGCCGTGGGACTGGGCCTCCTACTCCCACCACTGGAGAGCAGTGATGCCCCCCCCAAAAAAAACATTTAAATTGGCATTTCATCAGTTTCTGGAACACTGACTTCAGTTAATGCTTTCAGTGCAGTTTGAACATCTTCCTTCAGTACTATGGTTCTTGTTGCTAGGCTACTTGATGAAATAGTGGTGTATTCACTACTCTGTCTGAAAAGATAGTGGAACAACTAGACACCAGCTGCTAAAAAGAGACCAGGGAGGATTGTGGGAGATACTTTTAATTGCTCCTATGTATGTCCAGGTTGAATATGAACAGAATTAAATCAAGTCCACGAGAACCAAAATACAACCTTGATGATCTGCCTCCTGAATTTCATGAACATCTCAATAAGATATATGGTGCATTGAAGAGGAAGGAAAGAAAAGAGCAAAGTGCTTGTCAGAAGGGACACTAAATTTTGCTCTTAATGACTTCAGTGCTGATCCCACTGCTGGCAGACTGGGCCATCCGAAGTATCACAGCCACGTTGGCCTCAGTGAATGGAAGCACACAATGCTGACCACATGCATCATTCCTGTACCTTCCATAATGTGTCATTTATTTATGAGCTCATAGAACATCAAGAGGAGTGGCTTTGGAAAGATGGTGCCCACAGATAATTTCATTCCATCCACTTGATTATTAAATTCCTCCTCTTTGCAGGTAGCCAACCCATTCACGAGTATTCACACAAGACACAAATAGCTACACTTTTTTTTTGTTTTTTGCCCATTTCGAGATTACAATTCATATTCCCAGTCATACTGCTACCCAGCTGCTGACCACCCAGCTGAATCATTGGACATAGTCCATGGATCAACATGCAGTTTCATGCTTAGCTATATCTCCTTCTAAGCAAAATGAACAATCAGGTGTTTACCTTCAAGTTCTGTCCATCGGGAGGATTTTCTTTAACCACTGTCCTTCATAAAAATTCCAGGAAAGAGTTAGGGTGCTATGTTTGTTCATATTCATGTTATGTCTGAACATTGTGAAGAATGACCTATAAGCCAGACCCAAGTTTCTCTTCCCAGTCAAACTCTATAGACCAGTGAGTCCCCATGCACCATTAGATCAGCTAGATCATACGGTTCAATAATGGAGTGGCTTTCACAGCAACCTGAACTTCCTGCAGAGCCCTATCTAGTCCTGTGGGCACTCTAAAGAACAGTTTTAAAGCCCCTGGGTAAGTAAGCCCGGGTAGCATGCTCATCTCATCTTTTTCCTATGCTAACTAGTGAGTTTGAACTGCTGACCATACAGTTAGCAGTCCAGTTCTCTGCAGAAGCCCATCTGGACTATATGTTATTTTTTTCCCTTCCCTTTCCATTTTCTTTTAAACTCTCTCTTGTTTTGCTTAATGTCTTTGCCTTTGGGCTAAGAATGAGCTAACGCTTTAAGTGGATAGAAACATCCACTGAAAACAATATTTCTGAGAACAAATTAGAAGCAGCAAAGAAATTTGTTCTCAAATTTAGCTGCATCACTTGGATGCCTTGTTAACATATTGATGATTGGGCCAAATCTCTACAGCTCCTTCTGATTCCATCAGTTCCCATGACAGGGTTATTTCTGAGACTGTATTTCTAATGCATGACCTAGAGATCGATTGCCTGTGTAGCTGACCCAACAGCCATACTTATAAACCTAGTGCTAAAAAAATTAAAGTCTGTATCTTTTTGGTAGCTTTTATCTATTTGATCTTTCCTTATTCAAAATGTTCTTTTTCCTTTTGCTAGCTTCTTACATTTCCAGATAGTTCCTGATAAGTCTGAAAATTGTGATGGAGAATTCACCTTTAGAATAGTGCAAATGTGTTGATACATTACTTAAAAACTTGTAAGCTGGATTCGCTGTGTTCCCAGTTCCTATCTAGTGTACATCCTTTGATCTACCTGGATTTATAAGGTAGAATTGGGATCATGATAGTGGGGGAAAGGAAGCATTAAAGAACTAGAAGAAAGATGTGTGTTTCATCCTTGCTATTCCGCACTCTCACTGGCCTCTCTTTCCCATGGCCCTTCTGTAAGGGGATTTCCAGTTGCCTACAGTGGGTTTTGGGTCTCCACTTCAAACTCCCCTCATTCACAAAGATATCTTTTTGTTTGTTTGTTTGTTTTGTTTTTCGATGCCTAATACCTGATCTCATTGACATCTCATGATCAAACAAACTGGTGTGCTTCATCCATGTGGGCTTTGTTGCTTCTGAGCTAGATGACCACTTACTAATCTTCAAGTTTTTAAGATGCCAGATGCTATATCTTTGGATAGCCAAGCACCATCAGTTTTCTTCCCTACTTTGTCTATATACCTGCTTTGTTATCACCCATCATGCTGGGAAGGTGAGCCTTGGAATACTAAGTTTAATTGAACAAAGTGTTCTTGCATTGAGGGAATACTTGATTACAGGTCCAGTGTCCATTTGCTACCTTAATATTAAACCTATAAATATATGCACATAGATCATAGATCTATTTCCCCATCAGTTATATATATTTACATATGTACTTGTCTGTATTTAGACTTCTATAGATGCCCTTTGCTTCCTAGTTCTTTCCTCTATTTCTTCTTACTTTCCTCTTGTCTGACTAACATGATCAGACATCATTTGGGTTTGAATATTTCCTCTCAGTTGCACTGCCCTTGATCAAGTTCTAACAGGCCTCCTGCATCCTCCTAGCCATCAATTTTGGATCATTTGTGTCCCCTTGTCTCTGGGTTTGTTAACACCACTTCCTTTCCATAGCAGGAAAACACAAGGAATCCAGAACTGAAGAATCCCTCAGGACCAATAATGAGTAGTGATACCTGGAAGGGAAGCGGAAAGTGAGGTACAAAGAATGAAAATAATCACAAAGATCTACATAGACCCTCTCCCTGGGGGATGGACAATAGAAATGTGGATGAAGGGAGACATCAGACAGTGTAAGACATGACAAAAAATATATAAATTATCAAGGATTCATGAAGGAGGGAGCCAGGGTCAGAGGGGGAATATGAGGAACTAATACAAAGGGCTCAAGTAAAAAGCAAATAATTAGAGAGTGTTGATGGTAACAAATATACAAATGTGTTTG
>PVJH01017266.1:0-48274 GCA_004026705.1 Nesogale talazaci | reverse complement strand
GAGAGTCACAATGGGCTGGCACCACCACCAAGAGAGTTGGTTTTTAGGTCCTTTCAAATACACATACGCACACTCAAATATTTGTGAAATACCTACTGCAGAACACTGTTTTGTCCGGGTAGAACTGCCATGTTTTCCGGACCATTCCCATTGGAGAGGCCAGCTGGATCCACTTCTCTCCTGGTTTTATTTATGTTGCAATAAACACACATTTGATTTCTCTATCATTCTTTGCAACTGCCAGATTGAATGATTGAAGGAGCTCCTATGTGACAGGTATATTAGCTTTTCTTTGGTTATACTCAATTCATGGTACCTGGGTGGTGAAGTTAAGTGCTTTATGGGAACTGGAAGATTGGTGGTTCAAGTCCACCTAGAGGTTCTTAAAACGAAAGACTTAGAGATTTGTTTCTGGAAGATCATCACTGAAAACCCAGTGGAGTTCAGTTCTACCCTGGCACACATGTCTCACCATGTGCAGGGATGAATTAGATCCCAGCATTTTAATTTGGTGTTTTTCTTTTCTCCAACAGTCTATATACTTTACCAACTACAGGAAGAACTGGTTGAAGGATGGTCAACCTTAACCATTAGCGGCATAGTTTGGGATTATAATAGAACTGTGAGGAGGAAGCATTTAGGTAGAGAGGAAAGCACCGATTTAAAGTTTCTGTTTTTAATTGCTGTTGAAAATACACGTGCCTTCAAATACATCAATTCAAAAATGTCTGTATGGATGATTCTGTTGTATGCATTGCCTTCTTCAAGCAATGCAACCAACCATTTTTATACAATCTCTGTTATTCACATGAACATAACATCCCCTAAGTTTATATATACCCTTTTGAGTTGCTGTTGTCAGTTTGATTACAAATAAAACATAAAAAAAAAGATTACAATGATTAAGATCCTCCCTACTTATGCTAAATAATTGTTTGGCTTAAAGTAGACTTCAGGGGATAATTTTGGCTTATGATTTGAAGATGGGCTGAGCCCCGGTGGCATAAATGGTTGAGTGCGGACTGTGACCCGCGGACGTGGCGGTTCAAATCCAGCAGCAGCTCTCAGGAGCAGTGCTGGGTAGCTCCCATGACCACCAGAGGGCAGTGATGTCACCCCACCCCCCAAAAAAAGATTTGTAGATGATCTCTGGGTGGTAGTTTTGGGCGCTCTAGAAATTCCAGATTCCATGAAAATGAGAAATTCTGTTCTGCATATTGCCCTTTTAACCAGGATTCTTCTATAGAAACTGTGATCAATATATTCATTAATTGCCAGTGGGCATCATCTAGCTCTTGCGATATTGTTGCAATGGAGGCCATTCTCCATTGAGGAAACGAGTCAGACATTTCATTTCCTTCTCCTATTTCTGACGTGTTTTGTTGCATAGAGACTTATTAATGTGCCTTGGGTGGCAGCTTGTCAGCTTTTAAGATCCCACACACTACTCAATGAACTAAGGCATGAGAGGAGATAAACTAACAACAATGTTAGCAATCAGCAGAGATTCCCATGAAATCATGACTCCCACCTAGGGCTCTGGAGTTTTTTAACTTCCAGTCTGTGCCCGGATATTCCAGTCATGTCCTAACATGTTATTCTGCAGGTCTTCCCCTCTATCAGTTCTAGTCCTCCACTCACACGCGTAGAACATGCTTGTCATATGAGTGAAATTTCTTTACTCCCTCTGAGGACACGCTTAATATCTCACTGTATACAGTTACTTCTGGATGACAATCTAGATCCCTCATCTGCTAGAAAATGTCACAGAAATGAGCATGCAGTCGAGCCAGTTGGCGGAAACGGAATGACTTATTCTGCCAGCACACACTCTCAGAGGTCCCGAGACAATATTTGGCCAATACATTATCTGCTGCACAAGCTCCAATTGTTCTCAGGCAATGCAGATGAGTGCTGACATAAGTAGCAGCAGTGTGTGGCATTAAAGATTACTCCCCTGCATGGACAGATGTGGGAATTGTGTGGCTACTATTTGACTGATTTCCAGACTGTGGGTTAGGAAGAATGAAGGCAATGCATTGAGCTCCAGAGGAAACTCCTTGTTTTGAATAAGAAGCATGGGGCAGATTGGATTAGGATTTACTGATCATTATGTTATTAATTTTTTATACTTATCATGATAGTTAACATTTTGTGTCATCTGGCTATCCCATGAAGCTCAGTGGTTTGGTGGACACCACACACTTATAATCCATTTTTATATCTGATGTTAGTATCCAGTCATTTAAAAGGGGAGCTTCCTTGTGTAGTGTGTGTGTGTGTGTGTGTGTGTATTTTGGCGAAGATATTTCTATCTAGATTAAATTTGCCTCCTCTGACCTCCAGTTCTTGAGATGTGAAAGGTCTTCTAATAGCCTCCTGACCTGCATATTCTAGGTCTGTCATTTCTGTAACCACATGCGTTAGGAGAAGCACTTAGCCTGCTGTCTGACCCAGGGATTTTGGACTTGTCCTTCCTCACAATTGCATGAACTATTGACTAGAAGTAAATGTCTCCTTATGTATTTAAATATACACTTCACTAGTTTTGTTCATCTAGAGAACACAGACTGTAACCCTGAATATACCCTTCATTCTGTGTTCTGGTGGATAGTGGTGATATGGCAAGGGGCAGAAGTTCTTTAGGAACTTCTAGGACAGTAATGTTCTTTAGGATGATCTAACTTAAAGAAGCAATGCAACATAGAGTACTTAGCTACTTGTTGGTGTCCTAGGACCGCCATTTTAAATTCCAGGTTTAGAGTAATATTTATAGTCCCACTGTTCTAAAGTCTGGGAGTCCTTGATCAAGCTGTCCCTGTTTTGATTCCTTTAGAAGTTTTGAGGAAAAATCTGTTCCATGACTGCTGGCTTTTGGTAGCCTGGGGTTTGCTACCACAGCACCATATGTCATCCTTCCTCTGTGCCACTTCTCTGCTTCTTCTCCTCAGATAAGACTCTAATCACATAGGAGGAGCCCTGTAGCAGAGTAGGTTAGGCATTGTGTTGCTAACCAAAAGGTCATCACTCTGAACCCACAGCCGCTCTGCAGGAGAAAGATGAGGCGTTCTGCTCACGTAAAGATTTAGTCCTTGAAATACAAAAGGTAGTCTTCCTCTGTCTTATAATCAGTGAGTTTTTGAAACCACAAATGATTAGGATCTGTTTCATTTCACCAGGGGACAGAAGTAGAATTCTTGTTTTCCATACAGGAGAGTCAGTTCAATTTCTGACCAATGCACCTCATATGCAGTCACAATGACTCTGTCCATGGAGGCTCCGGTTGTTGATATGATGCTGAAGAAGTTTCAATTAAACTTCTGGACTAAGATTTACTAGGAAGAAAGGACTAGTCATCTACTTCCAAAAACCAACCAGTGGAAGTCTTCTGGATTACAGTGGTCCAATTTGTGAGGGACCATGAAGATGGCCCAGAATTGATTAGTGCTTTTTCCTGTTGTGTATGAGGTTATCATGAGTTGGGGGCTGATTTGACAGCAGCTAACCACAGCAATTCCTGTATGACCTCTTCAAAGAACGTATTTCCAAGCAGAAACACATTTGGGGAACAAGGGCAAGGACTTTGTCATCTCTTTTGGTGACACAATTCCAGACATAGCCCTTGTGAAGGGTATACCTTTTCTTTCCTTTTTCCTTGGGTCTACTAAGTTATAGAAAACCATCCTAAAGACTCAATTCTTTAATCTGTTTCCTAACCCATGCCATTAACTTACCATCAATATACATTTTGCTTGTTACCTTGAATTGTCCCAACCTTGTGACAAAGGGTTTAAGACAAGTAGTGGGTTTCTAACAACCAGGTGGGTGAATCGAACCCACTAGTTACTCTAACAGAAAATGATGAGACTATCTTTCTGTAATGATGTGCAGGTGCAGAAACTCATAGAAGCCCTTTAATTTTTCATTATAGGATTGCTGTATGTTAGAATCAACTTGGTGACTGTGAGCCATGGGTTGATTTCCTTACAAAATGGAGCTTATAAGATCATATTAGGGTTTATCTCAGAGGTGTCATGCCATTGGGGATCACCCTCTTGCAGGTGTGCTGTTGGATCCACTGAGTCAGTTCTGATTTATGTATAGATAGCTTAATGAAACACTGATCCTGCAGCATGCTCACAATTGCTATATTGGAATCCTCTGTTGCAGCCACTGTGCCAAACCATCGAATTGAGGACTGGTCTCTCCTGATAAAAAAAAATTGTCCAAAATATGAGAGACACAGTCCTTCGTCCTTGCCTCTAAAGAGCCTTCTGACAGTACTTCTGCCAAGACAGGAAGGACAGACACCATTCCCATGGCCTGCACCCCTTCTGCTGGCTTTTTGGGATTTAAGTACTTCTCTATCAGGAAAAAAGAGCAGGATGAGGAGGTATGGGAGTAAGATATTGTCTCTTGGTCTTTAGGCATCTCTCTCTTTGATAGAAATGAGGGAAGACAAACTGAATATAGATTTAACAAATAACCCCAAACTACATTCTGCCTGAAGCACCCAGCTCACAGAGACTTTACAGTAACTCTGTTGGTGAGCTGCTGATTGTTATGGCTCTTTCTGCTCTCATTTGAATGAAGCAGCAAAGGGTGTAAGAGCTTCCAAACCCACCTCTGTTCTGAAAATGAATTTCAGTGTTTGAGAAACAGCTGCTAGGAACAGTTTGGCTTCTTTCGGAGCCTCTGGTTGGCTTCACAGCAGCTCTTGGGAGGGAAAAGGCAAGCAAAGTATCAGGCATATTAGTGTGTTAATAAAAACAAAATGGCTCTTTCTAAGTAAAACATGGCTGATTTCCCAAGGATGAAGAATGCAATTCAAATTCTAGTTTTCTATATCTTTTGAGATTTGAGCAAAGAACATGACAATCATTTTTCCTTATCCTCAGAGCCTTTGGGTTGAAATTCCTATCTCAATTTCAACTCACAAATTTCTAAACTCTGGAACTGGGGCAAAATCATTAACCTCTCTGAACCCCAGTTTCCTCTTCTACATATTAGTCTATACCATTGTGATACTTTATATAATTTCAAAAATGATAAGCTCAAATGTGAATGCACACTGTCTGGTAATCTCACCCACGCACACCTTCATGTTATCAAACACATTTTGATTACCTTGTTTACCAACCACTCTTGTGATTAGTTGCCCTGAAGTCAGCGCTGACTTGTGGCTATCTCACATGCAGCAGAACAAAGTATTTCTTGGTCTTGTGCCATCTTTATAATCATTCATATGCAAGACTCCTTGTTTTGGCTACTGTGTATTTTGAGTGACCTAAGGTGGTGCATGTTGCAGCATTTGATCAGACAATAGTCGATGAAGTCCATAGTGATTTCACTGACAAATATTTGGACATATACCATGAAGCTTTCTTCCTACTCTTTCTAAGCTTGGAAGCCCTCATGAAACTTGTGTGTCCATTGGTGACTGGGTCACCTATTTTTATTTGAGGTCCCGATATAGGGAATGGTGGTCCATACTATTGGAATCATCAACTTGTTTGCCTAAGACTTTATTTTGGTTTTAAAACTGAAAGACTTTTATCCTGGGAAACCCCTTACTTCTGGATAAACCTGCTTAGCTGGTCACCTAATCATATATTGTGGGAGGACTATAATCCAGTAGTCATTCAAAATATGATCATCGCCCTTGATATGCAAATTGTGATTATTTATTTCCTTCTTAGTATAATTATACAGTCTTCCATTCTATAGTATAAATTCAAAGAAGGTAGAGCGTTATTTTTATTTTCTTTATCTTTACCATAAAACTGTGTGACTGTAAGTATTCATTTAATACCTTACACATTAATATATGAGTTCAATGGAATTCTTATCTTTGTAGTTTTTATGATTTTAACTGCACTACTGAGTTACTTTCACCTTTAAGTCTGTAGATGAATTACACAGACATATACATAGAAACATTGAACTTGACTTCTTAGTCACTGGTGCTTAACTTAATATAGCTCATGTTCACCTGGAGGTATTGTTAAAATGCACATTTTGAGTCTCTCTGTCTCATATTATTATACAGTGACTCAGAGATCCCATAAAAATTCATTGCCATCCAATTGATTCTGACTTATAGTGACCCTGCAGGACAAGGTAGAACTACTCCATAGAGTTTCCAAGTCTTTGTTCTCTACAGAAACAGGCTGTCACATCTTTCTCTTGTGGAACAGCTGGTGGGTTTGAACTGTTGCGTTTTGGTTAGGAGCCAAGTACTTCCTCAGTGCGCCATCAGCTTTCCTAATATAGATGGGGTCCAAGAATTTGAAGACATGCAAGGTGATTCTCAGACCCCAGTATGTTCTACATGCATAGAGTTTTTATTAGTTAAATTTCAGTCTTAGAAGACTTACAACCAGAATGTTTTCTAAAAGCAATGATGGTGAGTCTTGGACTATGTTACTTTGGACACATCATGAGGAATGATCATTCGTTTTTTTAAAAAAATTTTTTTCATTCATTTTTTCAGTAAAGTGGAGGACCAACAAAAATAAGGGAACCTAGTGATGAGGTGAATTGGCCCAATAAGTACAAACTTATCAATGATCACAACCATGCCACGGGTTTGGGCAAGGTTTTGTTCTGTTGTTCAAAAGGCATCGTGAAATAGTATCAACTTGATAGTAACTATCACCTCACTTATGAGTCTATGTGGAGACACCCATAGCCCCTGAAGGTAGAGAAACATTTTGTTAGTTCTGTCTCTAGAGCTTCCCCCTGCCCACCTCATCCGTCACAATTCTTATTCAACCATCAAGTAAAGTAGACTTTCTTTATGACTTTAAAAAAGTGTGCAACATTGCAAAAACTAACAATTTTCAGAGACTTATCTACCTTCCATTCTGTTGTCAGTGGGATAGGGAAACCACATCGGAGGGAGTATCAAAAAAGTCTGGAAATGTACTGGGTGGAGCAAAGCTTCTGTAGTAAGCAATATTTCATGCTAGGTGAGTATCAAGTATCTCACTCGTAGTTAGGGGCCCACTGACATTACCTGGGAAGATTCTCTGGTCACAGCGAATTTTTTTTTGTGAAAGCAATTTCGCTTCAACTTTGTAATAGTTAATTTAAGAGAACAGCAAGTGGTTGTGAAATTTTGTTTCCAGCTCCAGAAAAATGGTTCAGAAACTGCTGTGGTGTTGAATACAGCACACAAGTTGAGCACTGGAGAAAAATCTCAAATATATGAGTGGTTTTCTCATTTCAAAAAAGGTGAGATATCAACTGATGACAGTCCTCATTCTGGACATCTGTCAACTTCCTGAATGGACACAGATGTTGACTTGTAATGCATTTGGAATTCGTTTCTCCAGGTCAAACTGTTCATCAAACTTTCTACTCAGAGGTACTGAAATGATTGTGCAACAGTGTGCAATGAAAGAAGTATGATTTATGGCAGATGTGGGACTGGTTTTGCCATCATGTCAATGCAACCACTCACACAGCCATCTCAGTGTGCCACTTCTTGGCAAAATACAGCCTGCCTCTCTTGCCTCATACACCTTACTCACCCAATCTTGTTCTGTGAGACTTCTCTTTGTTTATGCCAATGAAGAGGGACACGAAAGGACAGAGATCTGGTGACAAAGAAGAGGTGAAAACAACAAACAGCAGTGACATGCTGTCAGCCATTCAAACAGATGAGATTGAAATATGTTTCCAAGTATGGAATCATAGATTTCACAAATGTACTAAGTGTGATGGAGAGTAATTTGAAGGTGACAAGGTTGTTTTGTAAAGAAGTTAAATGCAGAGCTTTGGGGTGGGGGAGAATCTTTTTTTTTTTGGTACCTCTCCCCATATATTCCCTTACAACAGCATTTTCATGTTCATAATGGAAATATTGTAGATTGGAGTTTTCACAAAAATATGAGATGAAGATCCTGCTACATATGTAGATGAGCATATTTCATATGGAAATACTCTGAGGAGACCAATTTAGAATTCCTGGTGGACCCCTTTATTAGAAGCCTTCAACAGACCTATGTATAGTGCCAACTTCAACCGCACCCTTACAATTTCTGACTCACTTTTAAATAGGAGTTAGGGAGTTCATTTAGTTTTGGGTTGTTTACTTAGACTTGTGTGCATGTGTTTCTTGGCATACTAGAAATATACACTGCAGACAAACGGTGGGGGATTAAATTATGGAGGCAGATACTGTCAAGTGGCTATTATTTCAACTTCTAGGATCACACTGCTTGTGAGTGATGTACTGTTTCATCATTTGTTATTAGCTGTGGGTAGATATTTGGACAAATTATGTAAACTCTCTTAACCCAGATAGCCTCACCAGTAAATGCAGAAAATACTGGCATGATAAGGTGTTGAGAAGCTTATGTAAAATAAGTCATATACTCAACTCGTTTGTGAAAGTTATGAAGTCTCCTTGGCACATCTTTGATTCCAGCCACAAATGTGATGAGCGTATTTGACTCACACACACAGCATCATGTCCTCAAAAGTTTTTTATCTCCTTGCCTTTTGCACCAGTGTCTGTGTCATTTGGAAGCCAGACACCCCATTCAGTTCACATGCAAAAACAGCACCGAGTGTAGAGGTTAGAACACTTCACCAGGGAGAGACAAAAGCCAGTCCATAAATGCCCCAGTGTCTTATGGTTTGGAAGAACAATTCTCAGAGTTACTGTGTATGGGTTACAGAAATCTTGGAAAGGTCAAGACATTGACACTGATCTAAAGTTAAATCAGTATCTTGTAACCTAGAGTCAAATATGCACATATATTTGCTGTTTACTTTTTATTTATTTTAAAAATATTTTAAAAACAATTTGTGGCATTTCACATATGATATACTTCAATAGTTCAGTCATATCAAATGTAGTTGTTCAATCATCACCGCAATCAATTTCAGAACATTTTCTTCCTTGCACTCATTGTTATTTGTGTAATTTCTTTTTTGAAATCATGACAAAAATATACACAATGAAACATCCTGAAATTCAACAACTTGTACATGTATAATTCAGTTTCGTTGGTTATATTTCATGAAACTATTATTATTGATAACCCTTTCCAAATTACTCCTGTACAAACTCAATGCTCCCTAAGAAAACTCTTCATCCTTCTCCCATAGTTACCATTGGTCAAATTTGGTTTCTTTCTTTCCTTTTTAGTAGTTTTCTTGATTTAATGTTCACATATCATACACTTCATTAATTAAAATGCTTTCCAGAAGACTTGTATACACATCATCACAATCAGTTCAAGTGCTCCCTGCCCTTTGTCAGGGTAAAAATACTTAGAAATCCTTCTTTCTTTCCTCTCTCCTTCTCCTGCCCATTCTCAGGAATCATCTCTCAAATAAATTACTTGCCCCAAGTCCTGTTCTCCAGGTTTGTTTAAAGAAGCAAAATTTTAAAACACAAAGCATTGAGCACAGCATTTCTCCTGAATTCAATCCCATTGCAACGAGTCCCCTTGTATAGTGCTCAGCTGCTAGATGAAACATGCTGGTTTGAACCTACCAGCCAACCTATGAGATTAAGATGTGAGTAGTCTGCTTCCATAAAGGCTAAGGCCTTGGAAACTCAATGGGGAAGATATATTCTGTCCACCAGAGTTGATAGGAGTGAAATTGTCTTGAGTGCAATGCGTTTCAATAACTTGGCTCCTGTGCCAGCTTGTTCTACAGTAGTGGCTTGTGTGTTGCTGTGATGCCAGAAGATGTGCTACTAATACTTCCAATACCAGCATGACCATCCATGGCAGGAAGAGTTTAACAGTGCTCCTGGTGCTTGCTCTTGTTCTGGAAGACATCACAGAGCACTTATCTTAGGTCACAGGGCACTCAAAATACACAGCGGCTGCAGTAATAGACTAGAACATGTAAACAATCGTGAATATGACTCATGATCTGCTCACATGTTGTTCCTTGGTACATGGTCACCATACAGCAGTAACTAGCAATGAGTCCACCCCCCCACCCATTGTTGACAGTTCATAATAACAGCAATGATAACAGTTCTATTTTGCACTGAAGATTAAGTTACAAATATTTATGTATTACTTAAGAGTGAAAGGAATCGTTTTGACTTAAAAAAATAGAGTTGAGATAGTTGTTTTTCTTTCTCTTTTAACCAGCTCACATACCATGCTCAGTTCATTTTACCGAGATAGATATCTATTGTGTTCCACTTTCTACCTCTCAGGATTCTTCTAAGAACCATAAGTGAGTGCTTTTACTTAGCTCTTTCATCCCCCAGGCAAAGGAAAGGAAGCCACGCAAATTCAGGGGAGTCATTTGTATCGAACACCTGTTAATCTTGTTATATTTTACTGCTGCTTCCGCAGCATGAAATAAACTGGTTTCTTTACTGCCACTGGCAAATGTTATTATTTGTTGAACATCCACTTGTCCTTGTATTTAGAGATGTAGGCCATCATTGACTTTCTGTTTGTCTAATCACTTTGCAGGTATTCTTGTGGGTATTTGGAAGCTAAGATCATCTCCCTGGCTCACTCCTAAGGAATACATTTCATCCTGCACGACAAGATATTTCAAAAGGAGTTTAGACATACTCTGAGCAGTTCTTCAGGAAAATACAATTCTGGAAATTGTTAGACTTATAGGGGGATACATAATCATAATGGAATATATGTGTGTGTGTGTGTGTGTGTGTGTATATATATATATATATATATATATATATATATATATATATAACCAGAGGGTCCGCTGCAAATTTTCAATTTCCCAAGAATTTTTCAAGGGTGTCCCGTGACAACATGAGTTAGACCTTAGGGTACTAATTATAAGGTTGGCAGTTCTAATCTATCAGTCACTCCTGATAGAGGAAAATTGAGGAAGTCTGATGTAAATATTTACAGCCTTGGAAATGTTAAGGATTCATTCTACACTATCCTAAAGTGTTACAAGGAATGTTTTTCTGTTAGAGGATAAGTTTTGATTCATTATTGATGGAGTTAGAGATATAATTTATTAAACACGATTTTTAGAGCGTATTCTTTATCTTCACAATAATAGGGAAATGTCTATTCTTTTTTTGGCTATTACTAGTTAAGAGTTATTCTTATGACTCTCAGAGTGCCTGAGTGGTTCAAATGGTTAGTGTTCTCAGCTGCTAACTTCTTGGCTCCTAACTAAAAGGTCGAAGGTTTGATTCTACCCAGACATCTTGCAAGAAAAGTCTGAAGCTCAATAAAACACAGTTCAACTCTGACACACATGCAGAAGTAGGAGGTGGAGTTGCTTCTACAGGAACTATTTTTTTTAGTATGTAACCCATTTAGAACTAGGTTAGGTGAGCAACTATCTGCCTTTACAATATCCCCATTTACTCAAACATAATTATGTAAATTGCCACCAATGTCTTTTCTCTCAAGGACAATCTCTTAGAAGGCAATGTTTTTTAGTGACTAGCTCCTTACAGAGAAAGGAACTCACAAAAGTGGGGTTTCATTTATTTACTTAAGTTTTACAAATTCCATCATACAGATTCTCACTGAGCCCTGAGTACAAGCATTAAATAGAAAATCCTGTAATCTAGACAGTCAGTACTTATTAGAAGCAGAGCAAGTAATGCATTGTATTAGGTAAATCTGCTGCACTATTTAAAGTATTGAAAAACAAAGATGGAGTGAGATGTGCCTGACCCAAGCCAAGGAATTTTTCAATTGTCTATATGTATGTGCAAAATGAAAAACTGTTGCCTTTAAATTATGGTGTGATGGGGCTGAGCCCTGGTGGCGTAGTGGTTGTGCGCGGGACTGCGGCCCACTGGGATGGAGGTTCAATTCCAGCAGTGGGGCTGGACCTCCTACTCCCACCACCGGAGAGCAGTGATGCCCCCCCCCCCCAAAAAAAAAATTATGGTGTGGCAAGAATATTGAAAGTACCAAGGACTGCTAAAAAAACAGAGTTCCATCTTGGAAGAATGTTTCTCAGAAGCAAGGATTGAAAGACTTTGTCTCATGTACTTTGGGCAGGTTATGAAGTGAAACACATCACTGGATAAGTATATCATGCTGGATTAAGTGAGGGACAGTGAAATAGAGGAAGGTCCTAAACAAGATGTATTGACACAGTGGCTACATAAATGAGCTTGAACATGAAGCTAATTGAGAAGATGGTTTAGGAGGGGGAAGTGTTTCTACTGCACACAGTGTTGCGATGATTTAGAATTGGCTCCATAACACTTAGCAACACTACAACAGAATCTGGTTGCTGGCACCTTTTTCAAAATCATTTAAGTCAGAGAAATCATTTGTTTATATTATAAATGAATATGTTCTATGTTATGAAAAAAACAAATGACCAAAATTTTAATATGCTATTAATGACTACACCTGCACAAATATGTTTTCTAATGTACTTGATATTATAGCAGGATATTCATGTCCCTGGCTTATGCTCAAAGGGGATCCATTGAAGGCTTAATCCATGTGTATTTCCCCTTCATTAAAAAAATCTGAAACAACTCTTAAATGGGTCAAAAAGGAGACTGAATAATAAGTTACTAAATTTTAACCTAACTATAGTATAATAAAATGTGCAATGCTCTCTGATAAAATGCAATGCTCTCATCTTTCAACCATGGTCAGAAGAGATTCACCTTAGGCTTAATCTTCCATAAGGATTTTAGTCTCCCAATGTTCTCCATAACTTTCTGCAAACCAGGTTTTCATAGTTTAACTCTGGTACCATTCCCTGCTTTGAATTTGAATTATAGTATTTATAATCTCAGGAACCTACAGATCCAGTTCTACTATGTCTTATAGGGTCTCGATGAGTTGGGATTCACCTGATGGCATTGAGTTTTTGCTGTTTTGTTTTGTTTTCGTTTGTTTTTGTCTCTGTTATCTTCTAGGAAATTCATAGTTGCAGGTTTAACATTTAGCTTTTTGATCCATTTTAAATTAGTTCTTGTGAATGGTGTTAGGTATTTATCTGGTTTGTTTTTCTGCAAATGGGTCTATAGTTTTTCCAATACCATTTGTGAGACTCCTAGACAGACCATAGGGGGGAATGGAACTGCTCCTGTGGGTTTCCAAGACTGTAGCTCTTGGAATGAGAGTAAAAAGACCTGTTTCTCTCCAGAGGAACAACTATTGCCTTTGAACTTACAGCCTCATGGATCTCAGCCCAATGTTTAATCACTATGCCACCATGTGCTGCCATTTACTTAATGATAGGGAGCTTGAGTTTATTTATTTATTTATTTATTATCTGTTGTTACTATGTGTTAGGGATTATATCTTCCCCCCAGAATGGACTTTGGCTCTTTGTCAAAAATTGACTGTCCATAGCTGGATGGATTTATGTCTGGATTCTCAATTCTGTGTAATTGGTCTATGTGTCCATCATTACACAAATACCAGGTTGTTCTGATTGCTGTGGCTGTGTAGTAAGTACTGAGATATAAAAGGTCTACTTTCTTTTTCTTTGCCCTTTATTCCCATATGAATTGGATATTATTTCTTCCATTTTTAGAACATGTTACTTGGATTTGGATTGAGTTTGCATTATAGCTATAGATCATTTTTGGCAGTGTATACATTTTTGCAATGTTCAGTCTTCCTATCCAAGAGCCCAATGTTTTCCCATTTATGTAGATGTCTTTTGTTTTCTTGCAGTCTCGTTTCATAATTTTCCTTGCATAAGTCTAGTATAACGTCTCTGGTAAGATTTATTCCTGGGTATTTCATCCTTCTAGCAGCTATGTCTTAAAGTTGTGAAGCGTGTCTTAACCCTTCTGAAGCTAGCCTTGGGAATCATCAGGAAAGCTTAATTCCAAAACAATGGATGCAATTTATTTAGTAAACATAAGATATGAAGTAACCCAGAGTCATTTTCCACCAAACCACTTGGAACTCAGAGATCCATGGGCTGTTAAGGACACCAGAAATAATAGCTGGAGATGTAATGAGATAGCCCTCATGAACAATGGATAAACAAACTGGGAGAAACAGGGACATGTGTTGAGAAGCATGTTGTTGTTACATCTTTCTTCCACAGAATTGATCATTTTAGACTAGATTTTGTGTCTGTAGTGAATTGAATGGTGTCTTACCAAAAATCACGTCCCTCCAAAACTAATAATGTAAACTTCTTTGAAAAAGGGTGGTTTTAGCAAATCAATTAAGTCTCTCCATCTGAGAACATCATGGATTAGAGTAGAACCTAAAAATCCAAAGACAAGTTAGTAGCATGGAAGATAGATATGAAAAGCTACAGAAAGATGGAAGAGAACCAGGATTTCCAGATAGTCCAGAGGAGATCCATTGAGAATGGTTTATTTTATCTTCCTAGAAATAGCTTATAGTTTTCCATGATTTCTCAAAGCAGGGATTTTGAAGGGAACTCCTGAAAACCTTGACATAATTTTTATCAAATAAGTCCAGATGTATGCTTAGAAATGATATCTATGTTTAGCTAATAATATTTCACTCTGTTTAGACATACAATATTGTTTTATATAATGTGTTCTGTGTGCTTGTGTTCTCAGATGTCCAATAGAACCAGGTTTCTCTAACCTTAGTAGCCCTCACTACATCTTATTTTAAGAAACATGAGCTCATTAAAAAACACCTCTGGCAGAAAGATACCTTGTAAAGATAATTTAACTGACCTCCTTGTTAAAAATGTTAAATCTTCACTGATTCCCACCCTCAGATTATTGCAATGCAATTGTAGCAAGCCATCTTTCCATAAGGCCAATCATGTAGGGTAAGAAAATCTGGAGGGGATGTTTACACGTGGTAGTCTAAAGCACAGGTGTCAAGCTTACCAATTTTCCCAGGTAAGATATGTATCTAGGTCTAAGAAGGTCTGTAGAATATTTGAGTTAGAAGGTGTATGATATTTATTCATGTGGCATTCTGAAGTACTCCATTTGAGAGCAATCAGACCAAAGAAGAGAGAATGAGGTAGAAATGTGGTCCATTGACCAAGCATAATTCAGTGAGGGCAAAGAGTTCCCTTCTTAGTTTGTCCCACTCTTTTCATACAGGGCTCTATGACATACTGCTGTGTGCCATCAAGCCAATTTCTGGTATAATCAATATGAGTAGACTATTTAAAAAAATAATAAGCAAAATCTAAGAGACTTCTTAGTGTCATTTTCACTTAGTGCCAGCAAAATTTGACAAAGGTCTGATGCTGATGCTTGAGAGGCACTCTTCAGTATGGGATGAAAAAGGACAGCTATCTGGGAGCAGCAATAGCCTTATCTTTGGAGCTATCCACCATATTCCTAATACCAGGCATTGACCTACACACTGTTTTTTTTTTTCTGACTTCCAGCCTTCGTCACGTTGGTCCAGGCACCTGTATCCACAGGAGCATAAGTAGTTACACTAGAGTCTCCAGCAGGCATGAACAGCTGAACCCATCACCTGTTGAGGAAAACAGTTCTATGAAAAGACAGTGATGACATATTTGCCAGGTCAAGATAGTGATGATATAAGTTGCCTGAGCTGAGAACTTGATGAGGTTACTAAACTTCTCAAGTTTTGTTCCTTAAAATAAGGATAATACTATTACTTTCACCACTTCTCTTGTACTATGGTGGCTTGCATGTTGTTAATTCTACACAGTGGTTGCAATAATGGGCTCAACAGGAACAATTGTGAAGATAGCAAATACTGGTGGGGTTTCCTTCTGTTGTGCATAGGGTCGCAGTGGGTCAGAACTGACTCCATGGCCCTTCACAACAACAAAAGTAATAAGACCTGCCTCCAAGAGTTTCCAAGAGGACTATATAAAATATACCCAAACAAACAGATAGCCATTGAGTTGGTTATGGCTCATAAACTTCAATTTAGTAAGACATTTAGTATATGTAAGCCTTTTGTGCGTTCAATTGTGACTCCCAATTATGCCTGTTTCCTTGAAACCTATAACTATGGCTTTCTTTGGAACTGGGTCTTTGTTGATATAATTAAAAATTTAGAGATGAGCACATTCTGGACTAGGTGGAACCTAAAAGTCCATTGAAAAATTCCTATCGGAGAAGATAAATCTACAGGGGGGGAGAAAACCATGTAAAAGTAGAATAAAAAATTGGACTTATACAGCCAGAATTCTAGCAACATTAGGAGACATTGGAAGCTGAAAGACATAAGGAAAGGTTCTTCACAAGAGTTTCAGGAGAGAGTGTGTCCTCTAGAACTGTGAGAGAATACATTTCTGATTAAAGTCACCAAGCTATGGTAAGTTGTTACTGTAGCCCTAAGAAGCAATTGAATTTCCCAGTAGATGAGAACATTAACACTTTTATGGCTCATGTGCTTCCAGAAAAGATACACTGCTGCATGCTGTTGTAGTTAGGTGCTGTTGAGTTGGCTCATGGTGACCAGATGTAGAAGAGAATGAAACACTGCCCGTTCTTGTGCCTTCCTCACCATCTCTACTCTTTCAACTCAATTTTGTGGGCATCGTATGAATCCATCTCATTAATGGCTTTACCTTTTGTCATTGGTCCTCTTTATGTTAGTGTGTTAGCTACTGTCCAGTTGGTTCCAACTCATAGTAATTCTATGTACCGCAGAATGAAACACCAGTTACTCATCTAGAGTTGGCCTCTTTTTCTTTGTCCCTCCATTGAACCAAGCATAATGTCCTTCTCCAGGGAACTGTTCTCTCCTGACAACATGCTCAAAGAAAATGTGGCAAAACCTAACCATCCTTGCCTCTAGCATTCTGGCTGTACTTCTTCTGAGACACATTTCTTTGTTCTTCTGGCAATCGTTGATACTTTCAATATTCTTTACTAACACCTTAATTCAAATGTTTTGCTTCTCATTCAGTGTTTCTTATTCAATGTTCAACTTTCACTTGCATATAAGGTGGTTGAAAATACATATCATGGCTCCAGTCAGGTGTACCTTAGTCTACAAAGTGACATCCTTACTTTTAAACATTGTAATATGGGTCATGTGTAGCATATTTAACCAATGCCAGGAGTAATTTTATTTCTTGGTTGCTGCTTCCATGAGCACTGATTCAAACAAGAAAGAGAACCTAGTGACTCCAGTCTCCTCTTCAGTTATCATGACATTACCGGTTGGTACAGATGTGAGATTTGGTCATCTTTATTTTGAGTTATACCATATTGAAAGCCGACTCCTTGATTTTCATCAGCAAGTGCCCTAAGTCCTCTTCACTTTCAGCAAAGTGTTGTCATATCTGCAGAAAGCAGAAAGATTGTTAACAAACCTTTCTCCAATCTTGATTCCATGTTCTTCTTCATATAAGACAGCTTCTCTAGTGATGTGCTCAGCATAAAGATTGAATAAGTATGGTGAGAGGATGCAACCCCAGTGCCCCCTTTTCCTCATTTAAAACCATGCAGTCATACATAGTTGTATTTGTACAAGTGCTTCCTGACCCATGGGCAAGTTCCATGTGAACACAGTGAAGTGTTCTGGAATTCCAATTCTTCTCAAGGCTAGCCAGTTTGTTATGAACTACACTATTAAGTTCCTTTGCATAGTCAACACAACACAAGAAAATATCTTTCTGGTATTCTCCACTCTCAGCCAAGATCCCTCTGACATAAGCAATGATATCTCTTGTTCTGAATACTCTTCTGAATCCTGCCTAAATCTCTCACACTCTCTGTCAATGCACCACTGCAACCATGATTGGATGATCTTCAGCACGTTTTTGCCTGTGCACGATATTAATGATCTTGTTCTACAATTTTAGCATCCTTTTGGGTCACTTTTTTTTGGAATTGGTAGAAATATCTCTCTGACCTTCCTTATAATCCTTTCAACATGTGAGAAGAAGTCTTAAGCATCCTTGCTTCTAAGAAGTATTCTGGCTGTATTTCTTCCCAAACTGCTTGCTCATTCTTCTGGAAATCTATGGTTTATTGAATATTATTTACCATTAAAGGCATCAATTTTTCTTTGGTTTTTCTTATTCCTGGTTCAGCTTTTGCATGCAGAGGAAGTGATTTATAATACTTGGACCAAGGGTGACTTAGTCTTCAAAGTAATATATTTGCTTTGCAACCCTTCAAAGAGGTCTTTTGCTAAAAGTGTGCCCAAGGAAATATGTGGTTTGATTTCTTGATTGCTGTTTCTATAAGTATTGATTGTAAAATATTAAAATGAGATCCTCAACAACTTCAATCTTTTCTCTGTTTATTGTGATGTTGCTCACAGGCCCACTTTTGTGTATTTTTGTTTTATTTATGTTGAGGCATAATATATATTTAGGGCTATGGACTTTGAACTTCAACAGCAGATGCTTCGAATTCTCATTGCTCTTAGCAATCAAGGTTGTGTCACGATCACACTGTTAACTGTTTAATGAGATCTCCAGTTCTGATGTCTCATTCTTTTTTTTCTATAGTTTAAGCCCTCACATTATTTGCTTACCCTACCGATTGAATACGTAGAGTAAAAGGTTACAATGCTGACGGGCATCGTTCTTTATTTGAGAACATGCAGGAGACTCTGTGACAGCGTTCTAAAGCCCGATCAAAAACACACTTCACTGCCACAGAGTAAATCCTGACTCCTAGATATCCTCTGGCATAGAGTAGCTATACTTCTGTGAATTTCTGAAACTGTCTTTTTACAGGAGGAGAAAGCCTCCTACCTCTCCTGTAGGTTGGTTGAGAGACTTCAACTGTTGATCTTGCAGTTAGTAGCTCTCTATGCCACATGTTGTGACCCCAATAAAACCTTATAAAAATAGGAGGTGGGTCAGATTTGTCTCATGAATGGTTAAAGCACCATCATATTCAACCAAAGTAGAAACATCTTTTTGTGCATGTGAAACATCTTTTATATTTTACTCATAACAGACCAAGAAACAAACCTTTCTGCTTCTAACACCATGTGATTCCTTTCTCTACCATTAACATTTTATTCTGACTTTATAACTCTTTAACTGCGTGAAACATGTACATAAAACAGTAAAGTATAGTGATGTATTCATTATATTTTATTGCCTAGTAGATGAGTGAAAATGAAATCTAGTCACTACCTGTCATAGTGAACTGATAAAATTATATGTTTGCCATTCACCGATCAGTATAGAAAACAGTGTAAGGAATATATATCCCATTATTTTATAAACATAATGTGTGGAACTCATAATTACTTATAATACTAAATCTCAATTCATTCTGTGAGAAACATAAGTAGGTGAACCACTAAAAATTCATATCCTAGGCATAATATAATCTCCAGGATTATGTCCAATATGCACATTAAGTAAAGTGAAAACAAGCCATGAAATTTACAATCAGGGGAATACCTTAGCACAAGTCCGCTTGAATATTTAAATATTTCCCTTTCCAGTCTAGTACTTGGACAGTTATTTGTCCATAAGGAATGTGAGTTTTTTCAAGTACAACTAAATGTGAGCTCATAAATATATACATTGATTTAATGAGTTTAGGTATATATAGTCATATTCATAGGTACTCATATAAATATATGCATTTATCTATGTAGATGTACATACAAATATACATGTCTAAAGCTCTGTTGATTCAATCTCTGTGGATTCAATTACTATTAGGTATAGGTAGTGGAAAAGGAAAGAATGAAGAGCTTATATATCACCGTCCACCTTATTTTCTTTGGCTTGTCTGCCAACTAAACCCATTGTTTTTTAATCCATTCTGACTTCTGCTGACTACATACATGCAGAGTAGAATTGTCCCATTGGATTTTCAAGATTGTGGCATTTTGGAAACTGGTCTCCAGGACTTTTTTCAGTGGTATGTTTAAATGTCTTGGAGTCTATTGACCACCTTGACTACACAAGTACAGAGGGATGATACCTGTGATGCCTCCACTCTCAACCTTCTTTACTTCATTCTGACAACAACTTAGGGCATTCTACTTCTCTGCTGGGTACAATAAATAATTGCAATGGCTACCCAGAACTCACAGAAAGTATTCACTGTTAATGGAGTTTATTGGGGGGGTAGCTTTGAGTAATAAGCCAGGCTCAAAAAGCACTAAGGGACAATTCTTTTGTCTGAAGTGCCTCTTTTTGGCCATTCTGGCAGGCATATCTCTTTTTGATCTTTGACCTCTCAGCACATAGCCTCTTGACCTGCTTGGGTAAATGTCACAAATCTGCTTTTGCATCAATAAATCCCAAATCCACTTTGTGAGCTAGCTTCATGCGCCAAGACACTAACTTTACCTTGTCTGTGGCCAGGAAGCCCACTGCCTTGTCTCATGATCTTGGTATTGCTCCTCTGCCACCTCCCCATGTAAGGATCTCAACATGCTTCACTGCTGGCTTTTTCTTTCAGTGGTTGTGGGAGTCTCTGTTCCTGTCTGAGATGGCTCTCTTTATACCCAGAAGAAAGACAAAACCACCCATCATTGAGTTCGAGTCCTCTACACTTTGTTTGCATACTTCCATCAGGCAAATGATGGGAGCTACAAAGACAATGGGTAGAAGAGTCTTTGAAGAAGGATCAAGACATTTCGTTTCATTGAGGATGCATCAATGTTTTAAATAGCAAGGAGGGCTTGACCATTGGCACCGCTAAGGTACTCTTTTGCCCGCTAAGGAAGCCTGTAACAAAATGTGACTAATTGAAGCCAAGCTCACTGCACAGAGTGTTGCATTTAAAACCACCCTCTCCTCCATTCCTGTTGCCACATTTGGACGCAAGATCTTCAACTCTCCACCTTCGCTCAATTTTAATTTTTTTTCCTTGCTAGAAATCCCTTTAGAGCTTACTAACCTTTTCATTATACTGAGATTTTCTTCATTACCATTTTATGTCAAGTTTTGTAGGCCTTATAGCTTATTTGTCATCAGGAATGCAATCAGTTGTAAAAGATTTATAGTTTTCCAGCACAGTAACATATTCTCCACTACTGTGCGAAACATGCCTTTGTAGACATTTAGAAGTATTCTGAGACAGAAAATGAGCTCCTAATAAATATTACCATTTGCAACTACTTATTTAGGTGATTTAACGTCTGCTGAATATTGTGAAACCAAAATAAATTGTGGAAATTAATTAGGTCAGGCTAATACAAGACTGTAGTTCACTTGCATAATTCCTGATTCCAAATGATTTTAGTCTTCAAAACGATCCCATTGTTCTGACAGATGGACTTTGTAATATTACACCTTTGGACTCAACATCAATGTGCATTAACAGAATATGTTTTTTCTGTTTTATACGTTTTTAACATAAAATAGTTTATTTCAGAAGTTTTCTGTTACTAAAAACATGGTGAAAATCAGCAAACTATCAAATAAATGTAGTGTGAAAAGGGTAGCAATGTCAAGTGTAGACATTACATCTAGATATTTAGCAAAACTAGATTCGACATATGTGCAGAGTAGTGAAGAACTCTTAATAAAGAAACCTTTCTAAAACTATATTTCAGAAGTCATTTGAGGAAAAGCCTAAATACTCTCTCAGAGACTTGAACAGAGATCCCTGGTAAATAAAATAGCAAAATCCGACTTGCTTTGTCAGAGCCCAACATGAGCGGGAGGGGTATCTTCATTGCTTTCAAAATTAAGTCCTCAGTTTATTCATTTCTGTTTTTTGCCTACTATGTTCCAGGCCCTTTTCTATGGTGGAAATGAACAAAAAGGTCACATAATTGTGCTTATGAAGCTTATATTTCAGTGGGAGAAAGCAGCTAAGGTCATAATAAGAACATTACCATTTTTAAAGATAACATTAATAAAATACTCTTCTTGGGCTGCGCCCTGGTGGCATAGTGGTTGTGCGCGGGACTGTGGCCCACTGGGATGGAGGTTCAATTCCAGCAGCGGTTCCACGGGAGCAAAGGCTGTGCCTCCTACTCCCACTACCAGAGGGCAGTGATGCCCCAAAAATAAAAAAACAAAAACAAACAACAACAACAACAACAAAAATAAAATAGTTTTATTACATGGTGATGTGGACAACGAAGGAAAAAGAGCAGTCTATCATATTAGAAGTGCTAGACTGGTGGGCGTGTTTTACATAGCTCATTCTGGGTCAATCTCACCAACTGGTATCCTTTGCTCAATGACTTGTAGGAAATGAGGATGCTGACTGTGCAAATTTCTGTAAAAGAACATAATAGGAAGATGGCATGACCAACCACAGTTGCTAAGGACACAGTAGGAACAGTGAGCAGGATAGTGAATTGTGATTAAAAAAAATCCAGGGGAAAAACATTAGACCATGGCGACTCATCTCTCATTCCTAGCAGATAGTACCATATCTTATTGGCCTGAGTTTTATAAGCCACTCATCATTCTCCATACCATTGGATGGAAGTCTCTGTCTCATGAAAATGGTCAATGAACTTTACCTTTAATCAGAGGTGGATGAATATATTCAAACCGAGGCACCTTGGAAGAAAGGACTGGCCAACTGAAGAAATCAGGCCACTGAAAAGGCAATGAACCCTGACTCTCCCCTGCCACACATGGGGCCGCAATCAGTCAGAATCTATTCAATCAATGACAGATGAATTTTCTTCCACTATAGAAAAGTCAGAAAAATCCCCAATAAAATGATTTAAAAAAGAAGAGAAGATGGAGTAGTTGACTCACAGAAGTCAAACTATTGGTTCAAGGTCACCACAAGCTTATTTTGTAGGTATTCTTATCATGTTTCCATCATGGCAGCAGTGATCTTTAAATCTTTTTTTTTTTTTTTAGGCATCACTGCCCTCAGGTGGTGGGAGTAGGAGGCCCAGCCTTTGCTCCTGGGAGCCGGAATTGAACCTCCAACCCAGTGGGCCGCAATCCCGTGCACAACCACTACGCCACCGGGGCTCAGCCCAATCTTTAAATCTTAAAAACATTTTTACCCTTAGCAAAATTCTGGGGAACTTAACTAATGCCTGTTCACAAGGAGAGGGAGTATTGGGAAATAGTCTACTAACTCCGAACGAGCAGCTACTGAAAAAGGTGTAACATGAGGTCTGTTTTCACTTCCTAGAGAAAACAAAAACCAAACTCCCTGCCATCAAATTGATAAGGCTTTTACCTCCTAAAGATTTGTGCTTTTGGAAAGCCACAGGAGCAGTTCCATTCCGTCCTATAGGTCACGATGAGTCAGTTTCCCAGGGAAGACAATGATATCACAAAGTGATAGTTTGCCATGTGAAGAATCCCAGCTCTTTGCCAATTTGATTTAACGTTAGAGATGGTATCCTCCTAGAATGTGGGGAATGGCTGCAGTGAGGGATAGGGGGACACAAGCTCTTGTCTGAAATTTCAAGTGTCGGTTGGACCAATGATTCTCAATGGAAGACAGAAGACAGGTAGGTTCCCCCCCCCCCCCCACCGGGAACATTTGTCAAAGCTTGGAGATATTTTTTGGTTGTCATGACTTGGGAGTGGGGAAATTTGTTACTGACATTTAGCAGATGAAGCTAAATGACAGGATCAACTCACAAAGCACAAGGCAGCCTCACTCACTCCCATCCCTGCCACAAGGGATCATTGACACCACAGTGCCAGTGAGTGCAAGATTGAGAAATCCTGTCTTAGGCAGAAAAACAAGCTAAGCTGTCACCACCTCGGAAGGAGGGCTGGATGGTTTACTTCTGAAAACATCAGGCCCTGAAAACCCTGCAAAGCACAGTTCTACTCTGACAACGTGAGTGGTCATGGGTCAGAATAGCCTTGAGAGCAATTGGTTATACTGTTAAGACTATACTTTAAATGAGAGAGACTGGTCTAGTTGGTTGACAAAAAACAAGAGAGTACTCAAGACCACGATCAGTTCCTGATAGAGAAACAGATGAGCTAAAGAAGGGCACAGATTCAAAACATACAGACATGACATCACTTCTTGGAGTCGTTACCTGTGTTAGCAGAGGGACTCTGAAAGTCTCCGTTTCTTCATCAATGCAAGGGGAAATGTGGGGAGACATGCTTTTGATCGTTGTAAGACATACTTTTGATTTTGTAAGCTGTCATTTATTTTATTTTGTTGTGTGTGAGATAGAAACAACAGCAACAACAAAAGACACACTTTTGCACTCAAGCTGAGAATCACTAAACACACGCCAGTTATCTTTATTGAACACTTGTTCAAGTAGTGCAGATAATACTCTTAAATTATTGGAGAAGCGGAGGGAAACCTGGAGATATTTCATTAGTCAGATACAGGTTTTATCTGCGCGAAACCAGACTCATTGTTGATGTACAGGTGTTTCCTGCTTGATGCATGTTCCACCTAACTTCCAGCCCCTCTCTATTGCAATTGAAGAAGGAAGAGTATTTCAGAGAGAATTCAATATACATTTCTTTTCTTTTTTCTTTTTAAATCAATTTATTGGGAACTCTTACAACTCTTGTTCCAAACCATACATCGATTGTATCTGACATGTTTGTGCAGATATTCCTTCGTTCTTTTCTAGAGATTTAATTTCCATTAAGCTCCTGGGATCAGCTCCTCCTTTTTCCCTCCCCCTCCCAATCCTTGTGGCCTCCTGACAGAATGTAGGTTGTTAATTATTTTCAAAGCTCACTATGACCACCATTTCCCTTCCCCTTTGGCTTCTGACTGTGGTTATGTGACATTCATTATGACCGGTGAGCCCCTTCCTCGCCACTTTCTCCCTAATATCCCCTTACCCTTTTGGTATCTCTATTTCCAATCCTGTTCCTGGTTCCACGTGTTGTGAGTGTTAGCTCCTTCCTTTACCTGTGTTCATGCTCCCATCTAAACCAAATTGGTAAGTGACAGTGGGCTCATGATAGGGGGGCTGAGAAGGCCTCCAGGAAACAGAGATATATTGTGTTACCCATTAGTGCTCTATTGACTCTGTGGAGGGATGCTCCATTTTCATGGATGGGCCTTGAGTCTTCCTCCAACTCCTCTCCATTCTCATCAAGGCGGTTTTGTTTCTTTCTTATTGAAGAATCATTCTGTATGTTCAAATGCTAATAATAAACCCAATGGTTGTTATTGTTGCTCCTTTGTACACTTTTCTAATGACTAAGTGGCAACCAGCAGGAAAGGACCTTATAAAATGTAGTGAGGGTCTCGCAGGCAGAGTCTGATCAAACTCAAAACAGTAACTCGGTTCTGAGATCAACACAGTAACAATTGGGGTGACTGTTTTGACCTATAAGCTTTGTCTTAGCAGGTAGCTATCCGAGGGTCTCATTTTAAAAGCTGTGTTCTTCCCACTCTGGGCGGGTTGGCTTCTTCCCGTTTTTCATTGCTGAAAGCAAAAGTAACAATTCCAACTCCCTGTCACTTAAACAGGAGGAGATTTATTGCATTTAACCCAGAGGGCACTGTTGGAGCAGGGACGCTGTAAGTTAACTATAATCATAGTGCTGCAAACTGGCCATCCTGGCCTCCCCGGTCACTCCTTATCTGCCCCTACCGCTCGGTCATCAGCAGTTGAGATTGTCTGTCCACAGAATGGCTGCTGGAGAGGACAGCCAGAAGTGATCAGCTTTTAGCTGTTCGTTTGTTACAGGCCTCTGACTTGGTGACTGCTGATCTCCTTTTCATGTGTCCCGCTTTATCCTTTCAGCAGAATTGCCAGCTGCGTGCCACCATTGGCTGATTAGAACCGGGCAATCAATTGTGCCTTCAGCTGCTCGTGAGCAAGAATAGTCACATCAGCTTTGGACGGGAATTGGACCAGGAGCAAGAAATGCTCACCCCAGAACCAAACCAAGCTCCAGGCCACGGTGTCTTTGCCAACTCTTATGACCCTACAGGGCCGAGTAGAATTGCCACATAGGTTGTGGCAAGGTTGTAAATCTTTATGGAAGCAGACTGACGCATGTTTTCCCCCATGGAATGACTGGTGGGTTATAACCACCTACCATGCAGTAAGCAGTGCAGTGCTTTAACTACTAGGCTATGAGGGAGCCTCCTGAGGAGATAGTGGGTGAAATTCCATTTCAGCCTAGAATTGGAGTGTTTGGACTCTCACACGTCTTTTTTCTCTTCTTGGACTATAAAAATATATCCGGTATGCAGTTTGGGAAGGAATGCCACATGCTACTTTAACCTGTTGCCTTTGAATCTATTCTGACTCAGGGCAATCCCATGTGTGTTGAAGGAGGACCTTGCTTCATAACCTCTTTCCGAGGTGCTTTGCTGGAACTTTCTTCTGAGGCATCTGTGATTGGATGGGAACCTTTAGCTTTTCAGTTAGTAGCTGAGAATATTAACTATTTGTGCCACTCAGGGACTGTTGATTGCAGGGCTCCAATTGTGGGGTCAATGAGTCCAGTGTGGACACCATAGTGTGTCTTTCCCAGGACCTGGATTTTTTTCTATGGCTACATTAATTATGTGATTTAAGAGGACACTTTTAGAGTTTGGTTTCCTTGCTTTCTTTCCTAGGTTGTCTGGTATGTAAGTTGCTACAGCTGGACACCTGTATTTATTAAAATTCATTTTATTGGGTGCCTGTACAACTCTTATCACAATCCATCCATCCATTGTGTCAAGTACATTTGTACATTTGTTGCCATCACCATTCTCAAAACATTTTCTTTCTATTTGAGGCTTTGGTATCAGCTCCTGATATCTCCCCTACCCTCACAAACCCTTGATAATTTAAAAATTGTTATCATTTTGTCATGATTTACACTGTCCAATATTTGTCATGTCTCCCTTCACTCACTTTTTTTTCCTTCACTCACTTTTCTGTTGTCTATCCCCCCAGGGAGGAGGTTATATGTATATCCTTATAGTCGGTTCTCCCTTTTTACCCTACCTTCTCTCCCCCCTCTCAGTATAGCAACTCTCATCACTGGTCTTAAAGCGTTCATCTGTCCTGGATTCCTGTTTCTAACTGCACCAGTGTATATCCTCTGGTCTAGCCGGATTTGTAAGGTAGAAATGGGATCATGATATAGGCGAGGAGGAAGCATTTAAGAACTAGAGGAAATTGTATGTTTAATTATTGCTACACTGTACCCTAACTGGCTCATTTCCTCCCTGGCACCCTTCTGTAAGGGTTGCCTACAGTTGGACTTTGGGTCTCCACTCTGCACTCCTCCTCATTCACAATGTAATGATTTTTTGTTCTATGATGCCTGATACTTGATCCCATCAACCCCTCATGATTACACAGGCTGGTGTGCTTCTTCCATGTGGATTTTGTTGCTTCTGAGCTAGATAGCCGCTTGTTTGCCTTCAAGCCTTTAACACCTCATACACTATATTTTTTGATAGCCAGACATCATGAGTTTTCTTCACATTTGCTTATGTACCCATTTGTCTTAAGTGAAAGTGTCAGGAAAGTGAGCAACATGTAATACCATTTTAATAGAACAATGTGTTCTTGTATTGAGGGAGTACTTGAGTGGAGGCCCAATGTCTATCTGCTGTCTTAATACTAACCCTATAAGTATATGCACAAAAATCTACCTCCCCATTGTCATACATAAATATATTTATAGATCTCTATAAATGCCCTTTGTCTCCTAGTTCTTTCCTCTATTTCCTTTCCCTTTCCTCTTGGCCCACTATCATACTCAGACTTCATTTGGGTTTAAGTAATTCCTCTCAGTTACATTAACCTTGATCAAGTCCTACCAGATCTCCTATACCCTCCTCACAGCCGATTTTGGATCACTTGTTGTCCCTTGGACACCTCTGTTTTCAATATAAGCAACATCATCTGATTTGATACTCACACTCATTTTAGTTTTATAGTTCTGTAAGGATGACTCCAACATTTCTTAACCAAGAACTAACTTTAAAGTATGATAATGGGAAACTTTGTATTTAATTAAAATGCATACTTTTTAGCTAAAGAATAAAATCTCTTATATTTCTTTTTCTTTTTAATAGGTTCTATGATAATATAGATATCACATAATTTCCCCTGTATTGAGTCCTTTGTCACTTAACAAAAAGAAACTTTGCTTTTGAATTTGAAGAATATATTTCCTACAGAGATAAACTTGCATAATGTTTGCTTCAGAACTCAGGAGTTTAATTTCTGATTCTCTATTGTGTTAGCAATCGTCAGAATGGATGGCAATAGCAGACAGACTGTGACTGGTAAGACAGTGAAAAACTATATATTGTTATATTAAACTCTCATAACTTTTTATAGGTACTTTTGTGTGATTTGTATAAGAATATGAATGCTGGTGGCATCTGGCTTTTGGACTCCACTGCAAGCTGAAGGGTTTTCAGTTCAAAATCACTTACTGCTTCCCAGGGGAAAGGTGTGGCTTCTGTAAAGATTCACAGCCTTAAAAACCTACTGTGGCAGTTCTATTCTGTGCTCTAGGATGACTAAAAGTCAGAGTTGATTCGATGGCTATGGTTTTTTATTTGGTTATAAAAGAATGTGGCCTTAGTTGGCATTTCAGATTTTCCTGAAGGCACTACCTTTTGGGGAGTGGGGTGGTGCAACAGAACTAGTAAAAACTCTGCCTAACTCAAAATGATTATGAAAATCACATATCTGATTTTTCAGGAAATCAATAGAAAAGTTAGGTTTCATATGGGAAGAGCTTTTACTTCACTGTTTTTATGTGAATGCTATTATTAAATTATCATATAATAAAAAGTACCCAGATAATAATTTGATAGCTTAAAAATATTAAACCATTCAGACGAAGAAAGAAAATAACACCAGGACTCCAGAGTCTAAGGCCTGGGAACACTCCTGATGATTCCGTGCTGTCACTAACCCCACTTAAGTGATGTCAGCTTCTATTGTCATAGTTAAGCCCAGAGAGTCATTATGTCTGTTTTCAAATTCCTATCAGAGATATCATGTTGTATGCACTTACCTGTGTCTGCTTTTGATTGCTGTCAACCTTTTGTTTCTGAGATTCATCTACACTGTCTTGTCTATCACATTAATTTTTAAAGTACTGTATCTTGTATGTACCATGCAATAATTTAATTATTTGTTCTTGTTATTGGATTGTTGAGTTTGAATGGTTTTGCTACCATCCTGTTCTTTCATCATTTTTAAAAGGTCAATATTTCTGCTAAGAAATGAAGTTGCCAACCTTTCTTTTATTTCTTACAGGGAGGCATTCTTTTTGGTTTTCCTGTACTTTTATTAAAACTACTGCTTTAAAATTTTCTTGTTGTTACCTTTCTGTTTTACTGGGATATGCTAGTTTCATTTTTCTGTTAATTCTTCTTGAAGTTCAAAGAGTTAATATCTTGGCTTGATATTAAGAGGTTTTAAAAGATTTTTGGTTACTGTCTTTAAAATTGCTTCTGCACATTCTCTTTTTTGAGATAATTAATTATGCATGTTCTGATCCTTTATGCTACTTTATTATATAATTATATTTATCTTATTATTTTACCCTTTTATGCCACAGAAATATTTTTACTGATTTAGCTTCCAAATCTCCAATGCTTTCTTCATCTATGTCCAATCTTATGTCAAACCCATCCTTTTGAATTCTTAATGGGAATATTTGTATACCTATATCTAGAATAGTCACCTTCTTTAAAAAATAGATTTGAGCTCACTGATTGCATCATTCCTTTTGATGTCTCATTTTGAGGATATAATCACAGATGTTTAAAAGTATGTGTCTGAAAATTTTAATAGGTGGATCACCTGTGAGATTCTTGCTGTGATTGTTTTTATTCCTTTTAGTCCCAACTTTTTCAATGGCTATCAAGTTTTCCTGGAGTGTGGCTATTAATCATTAAAAATTAAGGCGCCTCTAAATGAGCCTTTAGCTTTGAGAGAGTAGAGGTTTATCATCTTAATTCAACAGAGGGGAACTATCTTCAAATTCACTTTCATTCTCTGTAAGGTCTGCTTTTTCTACAAATCACTTTTACTTCAAAAGTGTCTACTGAAAATGTGGGATATTTATAAGACCCTATCTCTTGGGAAGTTCTGAACATCAGTTTTTATATCTTAGAACCATGAGGTTACTTTTGACTTCTGATTTATGGAAAACTTTCCTTGACCTGTGCCCACTGGACTCAGCAGATGGCCCAGGAGGGAAGAAAACAGAGCAGAATCAGGGCTTACTTTTCTCCAGGACCTTAGGTCTTTAAATCTTGTTGCCTTGGTATCATTTTTTAATACCTTCAAGCAAATACTCAAAATGGATTCATCATAAGTTATTCATTATTGAGTAAGGAAATTCCAGATACCTTTCTCTGTGTTGTCATTACACCAGAAATTCCTCTCTTGTTACATTAACCAGAATTGCAATTTTGTCTTTCTATTTATGAATCCTTGAACACTTCTTCCCCTAGACTGAACTCCAAGAGGAAGATGCCATGTATGTTCTTGTGCATCACTGCACTCCCAATCACTCATGAAGTGCATGATGCAGTGTGGAATCAAATGCGATATGAATGAATGAATGATGATAGGGAGTTGTTGTGAGGAAGATAGAGTGACTAGAATGGAACATGAAGCTCAAGTAGTGAAGTAAGAAGAAAGTGAAGTCCTGATCTTGAAAGAAAGAAGGGAAATGGTGGTCAAAAGATTCTTTAAGTTGTTTGTGAGATCGAACCTGCACAGGTTGACACAGACACTGGTTTGAAGTGAGGACACTGTTTTATTCATGTCTTTAGGATGACTTGCAGGCATTACCAAAGGCTGGAAAGGAATATTTGTGAGTATTCAATACAATATTGCCTAGCAAATGTAAGAAGTAATTGGACACAATGGCAGACACTGTATTCTCAAATAGTGAAGTTGAGTTTTTGAAATTATGTACTCTAAAATCTTTATTTTGACAGCAAGAAGCTAGTACTGTTGTTTATAGAGTCTCTTGGAATCACAGGTCTGAAAGGAACTTGGGATAATGCTGATATAAAGTAAAATACACCAGGGACATCTTAACTCCCTGAGGATTCTAGCTTAAAAAAAAGGAAAAAGAAAAAAGTGTGAGGTCTACTTACAGTACTAGAATCATGATTCCTAGTAGGATATAGAAAAAGTGACTTTCATAAGTCTATTTAAAGTAATAAAAATGAGCAGAATGTTTCATATAAGAAGGTTCTAGTTAAAAAGTAAAGAACACCTTTTCAAATTCTAGTTGGCATCGCTAGCTTACAAGTGAAATCAGTAGATAATTCTCAGTATGCCAAGAGGCATAGTTTGTTGCGAGGGTTGGGCATCAGATCCTTCTTTTTTTATAATGTGTGAAAGAAAATACTTACTTGTTTATTTGTGAAAATGTGTTGAATAAATGCAGTTTCCTTGACTGTGTCCTAGGCATAGACAATACAGTAAGGCCGATGGAAGCTAAATTTCACCAAAGGCCTAAAGTCATAGTAGACAGTGAGATATAGGTTAGTAAAGTGTATAAATAGCTAGAAGAATCAAATAATTAGCTGAATCAGATAAATAGAGAGCAAAGAGTCCAGTAGGATACCATCAATGCAAGAAGCCATAACTGGAGCATAAATAGATTCTGCTGATCCCAAACAGCTGCGGAATATTGTTGTTTTTCAACATTGCAACTTATAGTGGACTCCTCAAGAGGATGCTGCAAGGGCTGGGTGGCTGGATTCAAGGGTAGGATCAAAAACTGACAAGCAAAAGAACAGGATCTATGTCACAGTGAAAACACCTGTGTGGATGACTCTTTGACAAGTCTGTGTACTCTTGTTGGATGCCATGCAGTTGCCTCAAACCAAGCACAGCAGAATGAAAGACTACACGGTCCTGCATCCCTTACAATTGCAACCACTCTGCCAATTTGTCACTCATAGAGTCTTCCTCTCTCCCCCGGCCCCTCCACTTTACCAAGCCTGATGTCCTTCTCCAGGGACTGGTCTCTCCTGATAATATGAAGGGGCATCTCACACCCAAAACAGACTTTTTTCAAAGCTATGTACTTAATATATTTTTAAGACAAAATAACCTTATCACATTCAAAGTACTCTCTATTACATTTAATGCATTTGTCACTCTGTGATTCCATTCTTGGAAACATTTTTCCAATTCATCTGCTTTTCCAATTCATCTAATTTTTTTCTTCACCTCTTATGTGTCTTCAAATGACTGTCTTTTCATATCCCTCTTCATTCACAGAAACAAAAAGAAGTCCCACAGAATGAGGTCAGGTAGGAATGTGCATGGAGAAAGAGGGGCATGCTTATTTTTTGGTTTTTGTTTTTTGCCAAAAACTGGTGCACTGAGATGACTGAGTGAACAGGTGCGTTGTGATGGTGGCAAAATCAGTTCCCCTCTGCCACCCATCAGGCCTTTTTTGTCACACACTGTTATGGAATCTTTTTAGAACCTCTAAATAGAAAGCTTGATTAACAGTCTGGCCTAGTGAAATGAACTCCATATGCACTTTGAGTAGACATTTTTTGATCATTCAGGAAACTGACAGGTGTTCAGAATTGTCATCAATCAACATTTCACCTCTTTTGAAATGAGAACACTCATGTGTACACATGAGTTTTTCCCATAGTGGAATCCTTGTAGCTGTATTTAACATCACAATAGTTACTGTGGCATATTCCTCAAGCAGGGAACAAAATTTCACAGCCACATGCTGTTCTCTTAAATCATTGATCACAAAAAGAGAGTTTCAAGTGAAACTGCTTTCATGAAAAAATTCACTGGGACTAGAGAGAATCTTCCTAGGCAACACCATTGGGTGTATTAAGTCAGAGCAAGTTGTTCAATGCTCACATAACAGGAAAAACACATATTAAGACAGCTCTAGTCTGCCCAGCACAATTTCGTTTTTTAGAGATGAAGTCTTGCTTTCCTTGCCTCCAAGGCAGACTTTGGCTGCACTTCTTACAAGACAGACTGACTTGTTCTTTTAGCACCCTTTGGTATTTTCAATGTTCTTTTATATAGCTTAATGATAAGTGTGATGGTTACAAAATATGATGTTAACTTGAGGATTCAGAGTGAAGGGGTGGATTCTAGTCCTTCAATCAGATCATAGCCAATGATGCCTCTGTGTGGGCCTGAATTTCTCCTGAGGATTCTGTGAATTATAGTATTCCTCCTTGAGGGTGAGAGACACTTTCCCTCCAGGCTCACCCCTTGTGAGACATCTCTGTGTAGAAGACAAATGGAGAGAGGCTGATGGAGCCAGACCTCTGGGGCAGGAGAAGTCATGTGGAAACCCCTGACACTGGGTTTACAATACTTCCCACCCACTAGCCTGTGATCTTCCTGAATTCAGAACCATTGCATGTGTTTCATGAGTCTGAAGAGTACTTTAGAGATTGGTATTGGACATATGGGCTAATATCAGACTTATGAACATGATTTGGACTGGGCTAGGATGTTTTCTCAATATCCAACTGTTATTGTATATAAAACTTTTTTTCTTATGTGTGGCATCACTGCCCTGGTGGGAGTAGGAAGCCCAGCCTTGCTCCTGGAGAGCTGCTGCTGGATTTGAACCGTCAGCCCTGGGGGATGCAGTCTTGCATGCAACCACTATGCCACCAGAGCTCAGCCTAAAACTTTTTTTATACACATATGAGTGTCTACAGTTTTGTTCCTCAAGTGTACCTAGGTTAACAGCATAAAGAAAACAAATTTTGCAATTAGTCAACCTAATGTCAAATCTTGGATCTATTTATCTAAATGGCTGAATGGCCTAAGACAAGGTTTTTAAGTTCTAAAATAATTAACTAAGATAATGATTGGATAAAGTAATAATAATAACAACCTTTTTCAGACGATGGTTATGAGGCTTGAATTATAAGGTTCATAGTAATCAATGGATGCTGTGTTAGCCTGGTGGACTAGAGAAACAAATTCATAAACACAAATATGAATAGAAGGGAAAGATTTATATACAAGAAGAATGGAACATTGAGAAAACATCCCAGCTCAGTCCAGTCCAAAGTCACAAGTCCAATATTAGCCCATATGTCTGATACCAGTCTGTGAAGTCTCCTTCTGACTTATGAACCATGTGCAATGACACCAAGACAATCACAGGCCAGTGGGTACAGAGTCTTGTGTGTCCGGTGGCAGTAGAAGCATCTCAGTGCTTGCAGGGGTCTCCCCGTCACCTCCCAAGCATCTTGGCACTGGCAGGATTCTCTATGTGGCTTCTCCGGCCTCAGAGGTTTGGCTCCATCAAGGCAAGCCCATGTGGCCTCTCCTCTGGCTCCTCCATTCTCTTGGAATCAGGATCTATTACCATGCTGTCATCTCATCTTGTCAGTAGCTCATCTCTTGGAGACTCAGTCAAGTTTCTCTTCTCAACAACCGGAAATACTATGAGAATTCCCAGAAATCTCAGGAGAAAGCCTTGCCCACACAGAGGCCTCATTGGCTATCTCTAGATTGACAGGCTAGACTCCACCCCTACAAGACTGCCACAGATACTATCATTTATTTTGGGGGGATTTAAGTGTGGTAAGCAGGAGACCTGGTTGCATAATGGATTTTGAATCGACATGCTCATTGCAAAGTTTGAAGTTCCAAAATGCCAGCTGCTCCATGGGAGAAAGGCCAGCTTGTCTGCTCCAGTGAAGGTCTACAGTATCAGAAACCCACAAAATTTCTACTTTGTGTTCTAGGGGCACTAGGAGTTAGAATTGACTCAGTGGAAATGATTTTTTTTTCTTCAATTGTTACACACCATTAATATTGCCATTGGTTGCTAACTGAAAATTTGGTCACTTGAATCTACCCAGAAGTGGCTTTGAAGAAAGGTCTACTTCAGAAAAATTAGGCGTTGAAAGTTCTGTAGAGCCCAGTTCTACCCTGACACACATTAGGTTGCCATCTATTGGAGTCAACTCAATGGGAACTTTGTTTTATTCTTTTATTACTTCTTTTTAGATGTGGCTTTGGATCTGATTTATCAGGCAATGAGAACAAACGTGAAATAAGATGCATTGAAAGGCAGCCTTACTTCCCCAACCCCAGAAAAGCATATTGACAAAGCAGCACACTTCTTATACCCTAGAAGTATCTATCCTTGCCCCTCTTTCCTGTTCTTTGATTTAAGGATTGTTAGAACAATCTCTGCCCAAACTCTGGTAACCCTTGACAAGCACTATTAATGCAAAAACCAGCAAGCACAGTGCACCCAGAAGGAGTCCATTGTGAGTCACCAGCTTGCATTGTTTTTCAGCAGATGTCCCAGAGCTAAACTGCCCGTGTAATATTTTATTTCTACATCCACATCACCCACAAAAGTGGCCTGAGATATCGACAATAATTACCATGGAAAATATAGGCATCTCACAGTCTATATGGAGTTGCTGTTATTTTTTCAATCATCAGTCGTCATAATATGACTACGGATCAACAGAATACTAGGGAAGTCAAACCCTTCTTTGAATTCTCCCCCTTCTGTGTCTGAAATATTCTCTATTTTATCATCAACTGGCATATCAATTCCTCGGTGCCTGAAAGGAAGAATGTGTCTGCAAATTTAGGAAGACAGGAACAATTAATGGTGAACTTTATTTCCCCCGGAGTATAACCTCTTACACACAAAGAATTAATTTAGCCTTGTTAAGAAACTATTATAAGACATCTGCTTACCTGATCTATTTACTCTGCCTATATAATTAAAGATGATTCCAGCCCACTTCATTATGAAGTTCCTACCATGTGCTAGGAATGCTACCAAGTTCTGGGGATATAGAAACAAAGGACAGAAAGTCCTTTTCTTGGAGAAGATAAAGGTATAGTTGCAGATACATACAAAACCAAATAGACGTGAAGTATAAGAATGAGTGCTGGTGAAGGGGGAGTGGATCCATTTGGAGAGGAATAAAAGACATCATTTGAATTTTAAGATCAGTTAGGTTGTGGGAAAGAAGCTGTTACATGGCCTTAGGTTAGATGCAGAGCACAAAGAGCAGTTGCTATCTGTGGATCCAAACTCAAAACCAAGCTCACTGACAGCAGGCTGATTCCAACACGCAATCTCCCGATGGGACAGAACAGAATTGTTCCTATTGGAGTCCATGACTGAAATGGTGATAAGTAGAATTATTGTGCCAACCTTGCCAATAAACACATTTGGGATTAATAAAGTTGCAGTTTAATTGCAGGACAAAGAGATAAATGTATCAGCCAGCCTCACCTTTCTGTCTCTTTCTCTCTGATGGTCAGACCAGTATGCAGCTACTTTAGCTAGTTCTGTGTCCCAACTTGTGAGCTACATGGCTTAAGGAACACCCAACCCATGGACTGTGTTGTTATACTTTGAGGTTTCTACAAGATCTGCTTTGCCACACTTCTGGTGTATATATCACTTGAGCTGGGGATTGTCAGATACTGTCATCTGGCCAACTATTGCTGACCTGCTGTGCTATTTGCTGCCTGTGGCTGGGCTGTCTGTATTGCTCTACAGAAGATTCAGCTGTCTGCTTCCTGGACTTTTATCCAGCAGACCTCGTGAGTTGAAGGTCAGTTCTGTCTCACAAAAGTGAGTTGAACTAAGCCATTTATACTGTTGTGTGGACTAATGAGTTGATTTTTTTCTTTTTGTTGTATTTATCTTCTATCATCATCATCATCATCATCATTATCTATCCATCCACCCATCCATGCATCCATCCATCCATCTCTTTCTCTCTCCAGCTATTCATAAATATCTTTATTTTGTTTCTCTATAGACCTCTGTCTAACATAGCAACTTTACAGGAGTAGAAGGCCTTATCATTTTTCTGTATTCTTTTCTGTTGTTTGCAATTGCCGAAACTCTACTTAGCAGCTTAGCATGCTGCACATCACACCACCAGAGTTCTTTATGAGTGGGTGCAATGTGTTTTTATAAAATTAAGGTGGTTTTTTGAAACTTTGATCATTAGTGTCTCTAAGTCTCTATTCTAAACAATCTGTTATGGATGATAACGTTCTGTGCAAGGGTCTCTTCTGAGCTATTAAGTTCCTATAAAAGGGAAAATGGATAATTTATAAGGAAGACCATTGGAGTATAGGCTGGCCTGTGGGTGGAGGTTTGGATATTTGTCTTGAGAATTAAAAGCTATGAAATACATTTTTCTTTGTTTTCTGGGGGCATCACTGCCCTCTGGTGGTCATGGGAGTACCCAGGCTTGCTCCCGGAGAGCTGCTGCTGGATTTGAACCACCAAGCCAATGGGCCACAGTCCCAACCTCAACCACTACGCCACTGGGGCTCAGTCCTCTATGAAATACTTTTGTGCACAACTTATTTTAAAAAATGAACACATTCAGAAAGAAAGAAAAGAAGAAAAGTTGGAAGAAAGCTCTGGACTCCCTATCCTAATGGATGAATTGTGGAAAAATAATTGACCTACATTGAAAAGCACTTTAATAAAGACTTCATTTCAGTTGAGCTAGTAGAACGTTGTTGTTAGATGCAGAATTCATTATGGAAACAATCTTTCGGGATGCCAGGAAATTATGGTAATAAAATGGAAAATGATGTATTCATCTTAATGCTTTTTTCTATCAAACTAACTGAGAATCAGGCCCAGGGTCATAGCCAGCCTTTGATTTGCACTGCTGACCTTGAATTCACTTGCTCAAACTCCGATTCCTTCACTGCAGCACTCATGAACCTGCGGGCCCCCTGCTTTGTCACCATCATCTGTTCTTTCTGTCCACCATCTTCCACAGCTACATGAATTAGGAAAAACCACCAGTTTACATCTCATCTATGAGCTCAAATTGAACAGGACTTACCTACTTCTCCAACTATACCATCCATTTCTCGATATAGGTCTCTTTCTAATACATATACATACAAGAATCATAAGTTTTGGCTAATGAAAGCAATACCTTGTAATTCATGGAATGTGTCTAGTTCCCAGAGTTATTTGAAACATTGTAATGGTTTTTAACTTGTTATTGTCAGGTGTCATCACATCAGTTCCAACACAGAGTGGCCCCTTATACAACAGAACAGAACAGAGCACAGGCCTAGGCAGTAAAAATCCATTTGTGAGGAGTTCTTGATCATCTGCATTGTTCCTGGGGGTAAGCAGGGAATTTTTAATGAGAAAATTAGTGAGAGTTTTCTGTATGAATCCATGTCTTGTTTTGTTTATTTCATGGTAATATCTCACTGCTTCCCAAACATGCCTGTCAATTTTAGCACAATGGTCAGCATTTGGATCTGTTTTTAAGCAAACAAATCCCCTTATTTAATCAAAAGCTTCAGTGAATCATTTCACTGAAAAATTTTTTTCACTCTTTCCTTTTTCTGATTATTTTTTCTTCTTCAAAATTCACTAAGTCTTGATCTGTCAATTCCCTTTCTTTGTGATCTATGAGCTATTCCACATTGGCAATATCAAATTTTAAATTCAGCATTCTTGCCATATGGACACATTTTTTTACCTATCTCTTCCATCATTTTTTACTGATCAAATGCTTGGAACATGTTCACTTAACTCAGCATTTTCCCCCTTGTACTGCCTGCATGTATTTTCCTGTAGCTTCCTCCCAGGAAAATGCAATGTTCCAGATACATGAAATAATATTATAATTCTTCCAGAGATTGCATAATGTTTCCATTCCTCCATCTGCTTCACCTCTTGCCTGAGCAAATGTAGTTTGTGGTTGTAAAAACAAAACAAAACAGCAACAGATGGTTGGACGCGCAGTTTTCTGTAACTTGAATACGTCATAAATTAAGGCACTACCTGTATATGTGTTTTCACAATAAATAGCATACATTAAACATTTCAGAGAGGTAGCTTAATAATCTAGTCTATTTGTGATATGGATTGATAAGCTTTTTGCAATATTGTGAACTTGTTATTCAAAATTACTTCTAATTCACTTTATAAGCTACTATTTAAAAATAGAGTCTCTGAAATTCTCCTTTTTTCCCTCCTTTCCTTCCCCTGAATTCTGCTTCTAATAAATCTCCAGGCCCCTTACTTTTCTCATTAAAATAGCAAGTGGCATCCTCCTGTCACAGCCATTTAAATTCCTAAGACTTTTCTGAATGTCTCCTCAAGCCTCAGTTAATTCTTTAGTAGTGCTTTGGCTGTATTTTCATGCAAATCAATTACTATGAGTCTCCAATTAAAAAAAAATCCAAATGACCAGCTGTTGGCACAGACATTAAACCAACAAACCGAAGCCACTGGCATTGAGTGCATACCCACAGTCTAGGGTGGAGGATAACTTAGGGTTTTCAAGATTCTTTATGGGAACCATCAGCCACATCATTCTCCTGTAGAATGGCTGGTGGGTTTGGACCCCTGAGCTTTTGCTTAGCCCCTCAGTGTTTAGATACTTAACTTACATTGCTACAAGGGATCCTTTGCATTCACCTTTCAGAATGTCCACCAGAGTATTTTCAATATGTGTTTTCATGTCTGAGACCTTTATTCTTTATTTTCTGAGCTCTATGCAATGTCTGACAGTTAGCAAAGATTCCATAAATGTGTGTTTTACCGATTTTGTTTCCATTCATGGTTGTTCTTTGCCATTGAGTTGGTCTCCACTCATTGTAACTCTCAAACACAATGAAAGGAAACACTGCCCAGTCTTGTGCCATCTTTGTATCCAAACCATTGTGATACCAGGGTTTTTGAGGAGCGGTCATTATGGTTCAGAGCAGTCAGGAAATTATGATGAAACCTGGTCAGCACCCTGGCAATATGCAATCCCTGACAGATTGGTGCATTGGCTGGAAATCGATTCCCAGTCTCCCACATAGAAGGACAGAAATCTACCATGGAACTACCTCACTCTTCCCCTAGGTTGTCTCTGATTAAATTGAGAGTGATAATAACTGCTGTACTTGCCCTATACAAAACTTTGCAAGTAGGAAAGGTCCAATAAGTATTTCTTAATTCAACATTTGTAGAATGACTAGATGGAGTCAGAGGAAAGACTTGACCTTCAAAGGTCATATGTGGAAAATGAATAATTTCAGAAAGGACACCTCGCTTTCACATGGACTCCCATTTTTATTTATTTATTTAATTGTGACTTCACAGTTATTTTTCCAAAATTCTTTGGAGCAAATGTATTTTAGGTTTCATAATTTAGGAGCTGGCAGATTGAAAAGACTGTGTGAGATTCATACTATATGTTGTGGATTATTGCTAATGAGATTGTGCCGATCTTTTCTTCTCACAAAAAAAAAACCAGAATTGTGCTGGGCAGGGCTGAGTTTTTATAGTATGCCTTCTTCCCTCTAGGCAAGCATTGAGCAACTTGTTCTGATTTAGTGCACCCAGTGGCATCACCTGGGAAGGTTCTCTGTGGTCACAGTGAATTTTTATGTAAAAGGGGTTTCATTCAAATTTCATTTTTTGAAATTGTCAATTTAAGAGAAGAGCATGTGGCTGTGAAATTTTATTTCCTGCTTGGGAAACATGTCACAGTGTTGTGATGTTGAGCACAGCATACAGGGCAGAACTAGGGGAAAAACTCTAGTTTTTGCATGGGTTTCTCTTTTCAAAAGAAGGTGAAATCTCGATTAGTGATAAACCTTCTTCTGGATGCCCATCAATTTCCTGAATGGATGACAATATCAGCTCCATAGTGCATTTGGAGTTGTTTCACAAGGTCAGACTATTAATCAAGCTTTTTATTTAGAAGTTCTGAAAAGATTGAATAACAGTGTGTGACAAAAAAGGGTCTGGTTTGTGGCAAATAAGAGACTGGATTTGCCACCATGACAATGCACCTGCTATGTACCCATCTCAATGTGTCAGTTTTTGGCAAAAAAGGAATTTCTCAATGCCCCACATAACTTATTAACTGGAACTCACTCCATGTGTCTTCTTTTTGTCTCCTCAAATGAAGAGGGACATGAAAGGAAAGTGATTTGATGACTTAGAAGAGGTGAAGGAAAAATGAGGGATGTGCTGTCAGCCATCCAAACAGATGAGTTTGAAAAATGTTTCCAAGAATGGAATTGCAGATTTGACAAATGTATTTTGCTAATGAAGTTGATAAGGTTGTTTTATCAAAAAATAAACAGGTAGCTTTGAAAAATAGAATTCCATTTCTTCTGGGGAGTGGGAGAGGGTAACCCCTCTATGTATTTCTATCAATTTTTACTAAACACAGTTTTTACTAGACAATTTTTACTAAATATCAGCTCAAGTGGGGTTTGCTGATCAAATGAATTTACCTGGAATTTATTTAAAAAATAAGTTTTCAGGCAACTTTGATTTCATAATTATGGGATAGGAAATAGTGCACTTGGGTGCATATTGAAGTTTTCTTATTGCTTTTTTGTTGAGATGAAAACTGCCAGGTTGGGGGTGGAACCTGGGTGTAGGCATGATTTTATATATTCTTCACAGGGTGTCCTAACCAACTGAAAGCATGAATAATAACTAAAGTTTACAAATCAGAAGATTTGACAGAGAAAATAATTCTGTTTTCCCTTGAAATGTCCAATGTTCTGTTCATATCAGATCTTGGCTTAATCTGAACAATCTTTCTCAGTTTAAGTTTTCTCATCAAAGTATTGAAGATAATAAGACCTGTCACATAGTTTCTTTGGAAAGTGGAAGGAGAAAATATGCACAAATATTTTAAAATTAGAGCATCTGATTACTAAAATATAGTTACTATTGTTTTGTTATTTTAAAAATGTGACACCTTAAATTTTTAAAAAATAATTTTTATTATTTTCATGCTTTTCTTTTCATTGGATTTGTTAAGTAATTACTGAGATTTAAAAGTAATTTCTTTTTTTTTCACATCATTGCCCTGGTGGGAGTAAGAAGACCAGCCTTGATCCTGGAGAGCTGCTGCTGGATTTGAACCGTCAACCCTGTGGGTCGCAGTCCCCCACACAACCACTGCTCCACCCAGGCTCAGCTTAAAGGTAATTTCTTTTTTTGGGGGGGGGGTGGGCATCACTGCCTCTGGTGGTCGTGGACGCTACCCAGTGCTGCTCCTGAGAACTGCCGCTGGATTTGAACCACCAAGTCTGCAGGCCGCAGTTCTGCACTCAACCACTTACGCCACCGGGGCTCAGCCCAAAGGTAATTTCTTATAAATAATTTCAGCATTACCATGTGTGGAAATATTATCAATTTATTTTGTCAAGGGTTCACTTTATAGTCCCCAAATTCCAATAGTGTGCTCACACTTGGGCGTTTCTGACACAACTCAGAAGAAGGTATTACCATATATCTAATAACTCTAAAACCTCTAGCAGTTTCTTCCTCCTATTTTGTCCCTTCTTCCCTGACAACTCCTATGCTGGATTTTGTGTCTTTCTCTCCCTTTGTTTTCATATGCATGTATAATTACAGGTAGCTTTGTATATCATTCGACATTATATATATCTATTTGTGTACTAGCATGCATATTATTTTTCTGCATCTTATGTCACACCTTGCATTTATATGAATGCTGCTTGAATTCATTTTGAATGAGGGTCTTTTTTTCAGTGAATATAACCTAGCTATCTATTCTCCCCACCACTTGTCAGTCCATTTGCATACTGTGGTACCCAATGTGTTGCTGTGATGATGGAAGCTATGCCAGCAGGGACACCCAATGTGAATAGATTTTAGTGGCACTTCTAGATTGAGAACAGATAATGAAGGACTCAGCTCCCTACTTCTGAGGAATGAGCCGGTGAAAAACACACGCATAGCTTCAAAACATTGCCAGGTCCTAAAAACTTAAGAAATGGAAGTAGAACATTGTTGGAAGTAGTGCCAGAGGATGGGCCACGCAGGTCGGAGAGTATGCAAAATGTGACCGAGGAAGAGTGGATTATTTATATAGTCTATTATTTATAGAACGTGAGTCAGACAAAGCTTGTGGGAGACTTAAGGATCTTCATTTATGATGAGGCGTAAGGAGAGACAGCTGCAGAAACCTGCAAATGATCATAACTTGGAATGTGCAAAGATTGAGTCTAAGAAAATTGGAAATGATCACAAATGAAATAGAACATAGAGATATTGATACCTAGGCACAAGTGAGCTGAAATTGACTAGTAGTTGCCATTTTTGAATCAGAAAATTATACGGTTTACTATGCCAGAAATAACACAATCAAGAAGAATGGGGTGACGTTCATTGTAAAATCAGTCACGAACGACACTGCTTTCTGTGATAGGGTTATATATGTATTCAAATAAATTTAATCAATATAAGGATTATTCAAATTTATGGCCCCAAACTTGTGATGAAGTTATTAAAGATCTCTACTCATGACTTATGTCAGGTACAGATAAAACTTGCATTCAAGATGCTTTGATAATTATTGTTGATGGGCATGCAAATGTTGGAAACAAAGAGGAAGGAATAGTGACTGGAAAATACAGAATTGGCTATAGAAATGAAGTTGGAGAATATATGCTGGGCAGAAGTGTGGAACCCGATCCAGGAGTGTGTTCACACCACTGACTATGATGGCGGGGATTGTGTAATTCTGCTCCATGGAGTGTGTGGCACCAGATATTGAAGCAGCAGACACGAGGAATATGAAAAGTGGTGTTTCTACTCTATCACGTAGGCAGTGGGTGACTGGACTAGTTCTTCATCTTTGTGAGCTGCCAGCCAGAGGCTGCTGGTGTGTGGTGCATGACTCATGAGTATTCTTCGCTTATTGCAGAGGTATTGGGCAGTTGGTGTGCTGTGGGAGTGTTCTGGAAGGGTGCACAGCAACCAGAGGTTGTGTAAGGTGGGGGATCATCACGAAGGAGATGGAAGCTGGGCCAGTGGGTAGGGGTATGGAGGAGCCATTCATCTGGAAGAGTGTGCAGGGAAACAGAGCAGAATACACTTCGCTGGTACTTGCTGGTGTGTTCTTGTATAAATGCATCCTATTATCTGCTTTCCTCCCCCCCCCCCAGATTTAGTACAATGTCTGGGGGTTCCCTTAGTCCTGTATCTCTATCCACAACCCCACCATCCCTCCCCACCATGTCCATTCCCTACCCAAACAACCAAAGAGTACAGCTGGTGAGTGGATCAAACCTTATATGCTCTTTATCGTTTCTCTGTGTGGGAGGAAACTGGGGTTTTCTATTTCCTCAAAGTGTTGTTGTCTTGCCAACTCAAGGGAGCAGTTCTTCCCTGTCCTATATGGTCAGTATGGATTCGATGGCAGTGTTTGACTCATTAGTATTCCCTGCTTTGTGGTCACCAAAGTCTCTGGTTCCTTCTGCTGCATGTCTCCTCCTTAGGTCTAGCTTATGTTCTCCTCAACTTCACTCTGGGCTTTTGTACATTGGGATTCTGTCGTATTGGGGGATCACCACCCCATGATTCAAAATGAGTACACTGTGCCAGGCCATCTAGGAGGGCACCTCAGCTCAGTTTATCTCTTAATTTGTTGCTTTAATTCAGTTTCATTTTCCACTCAGTATTTTATATGCATCTGTATCCTTTAATTTGAAGTTCCAGATTTCATGGTTTTCATCAATAGCTGCTTCATTTGGTTTCATGGATCTTTATTTTAGAGCTAAATCATAATTACTTACCATCTAGTTAGTTCACTATCTTAGCTGCACTTTGAATTATGATGTCTTTTTATTGTATTTTTCTATGTTGTGAGATTAATATGTTTTTTATGAAATTTTAGGTAGTAAGCTATCATCACGTTGTTGAAAAAATACATGCTAAAGTAAAAATTAGGAACCTTTAAAATATAGAGCAAAAATATTTTCAAGTGAGAAATTTTAGCTCATATTTGCTAATGTATTTATTTGTAATACTTGGTATTTTAAAGGAACTATAGATTTATATGCTATTGTAGGAAATAAGATAGAGAGCCACTGTGATTGTTTTTATCAGGTTTCCTGAAGAATATATTTTCTGGATATAAAATTATGGATTAATAGTTATTTTCTTCCAGCCCTACAAGATTAGTGTGCTACTTCCTTCTGGCTTCCATGGTGTCAAATAAAAACCCATCATTTTTATCATCGCGTTTTTTGTTTTGTTTTCTCCAGTGCTTTGAAGGTTTATTTGGTTTCATTTTTAATTTTCAGAAGTTTAATTATGATGTGTCTTTGACTGTAAGTTCCCTGGGGTTTTCTCATTTGGGCTTCACACCTTAATTTAGTCTTGCAATGTGGGAGAGTCTTAACTTTCCACTTGACTTTTGCTGACTTGAGTGGACAAGGAGTTCCAGATGTTGGTTCCCCACCCCGCCCCCTCCACCCCTGTGGTGTTGCCTTAGAGTCTAGTAATTATTGCTACAAATTTCTATCTTTCAATGTCACTCCTTTCCTTTTTATTTTTTTAAGAGAACATGCTGTACTTCTGTCTTATTTTATTTCCACCCCCCTCCTTTCTCTAATAATGTCTGTCATCATTTCCATATTGTTGGCTTCTTCACCTGCAATCATGGAATGTGTGAGGCAAAGAGAAAACCAGGTAACTTACCATCATGCTGTTCCTTGAGTCCTGTGGCTCCTATCTCATCTGCTTTCTTCTCTTCACCTTTCAGAATATTATTTTAAGAAAAGCACACATGTATATACACACACATTAGGGCTTTGCTTAGTAGGAATAAAAAGGAAAAAGTATATCTACTCAATAGTTCCAGAAATGAAAGCCCAATCCCTTTATTTTTAATGGCACATTTGTCCTTCAGATTGCTACTTGACCTCTTCAAACTCTTGGCAGTTGCCATTCTGAGAAAAATTGTTCACAGAAGTGGCAATAACACATTTAAAATTTATAATCATTTGCAAATTCACAGTTGACATTAGATTAAAAAAATCTATCAGCTTTACTTATTCTTCAAAGCTAAATATAATGTACCTCTCTTCAGTTATCAACATGGTTAGCAAAGACCAGGTCATTATGTGAAAATTAGCAGATAGGCAAAAAGTGAGATTAAAAAATTAATTAGCATTTGCAATCAACTAATTGCATCATGACAAAACTGTCACACCACTGAGAATCATCCAGTAAAGATGCCAAATAACGTTAACTATCACAGCTATTGTAACCCTCACCTTACATGTCATCATTTTTTACTGCCAAATGTACATCGCTAATGTGCAAAACAATCACAGGTAGATTCTTCATTATGGCTGAAAATGAGAAATGTTGAATAATGAGAGGGTCAACAAATGAAGAGTGGGTGTGTAAACATGCCCTGGGGTTGTGTCTGGCTCCCTCAGATTTTGCAAGAGGGAAGAAAACTCACCACCATGAGCATCAGCTGTCTAAAGCTGAGATCAGATATCCACCTCCCTCCAAATCTTCCTTCTCAGTTGTGACATCAGCCACCCATCCTACAGAACATTCTGCTTTTCAACTGGGTATAATAACTCATTGCAATGTCCACATAAAAAGTATAGGTCATGGTCACATTTTGTGATTTATTAAGGAAGCTAACAAGTTGCAATTCAGGATGAGAAATGCTCAGAATACAGTTCTTCTGGTCAGGAAGATTCATGGTTTTTCTCAGTCTACCTGCAGGCAAGCCTCTCTCTGTTTCTTGGCTTCTCAGCTTCATGGCCCTTTGGCCTTTGTCATTCTCACACTCTTTTCATTCTACTGAGACATTCCCCAAGGACACTCTACTCCACTCTCAGCTTGACGGTGCTCCACTCTAGCTGTGTGAACCAGTGAACCCAGCTGTCCTGGAAGAATTCCATTCAACAAGTGAACCTCTTGCCAGAAGACAGCTTTCCTTACTCAATGAAGCAGGACTTCCACATCCCTGCACTGTGTTCTGATGACCGCTGCAGCTCCTCTGTGTCTCCTCTGGTGGCAGAGTTCTCTGTGTCTACAGATCATGAAAGTTACATGCACAGAAATCTTGAAGTCCCGAGGGCTGGTCTTCCTATTGACTCTTTTTCTTGATGGTTTTGAGATTCCTCTTCTGGTACTGAGATGGCTCATTTACTATCTAGCCAAATGGGAAAACTCACCAATCCCCATATCATAGATCTAAATGTTTACAGTTACGATTTTCTCTGTTAACAATAATGTAGTTTGTTTTTTTTAGGACATTCAAAAATTTAATGTTTTAACATTTTAAAATCCTAACAGAGAGCATAGCATTATGACTTAAAAAACACTTTAAATGATAAAAGATGCTACCCAGAAACACTCATTCAACTGCGAAGAGGCAGTGACATCCTCAAATAGCCAGAGCACCAGGTTTACTAGAGCTGCTTCACCTTCTGGAGTTCATAGTTTCGCCCTTTCATTTAAGAGTTGTTTAAAAATTAAATGTTCGACCAGAGAATAAATTATTCCCTGACAATCCTAGGTGGAACTCTGGGATTTTTAACGTAGACAGTCTTGAGTCATTTTATGCTGGCTTTGGGGGTATTCTTTCGGTATTTCTCTCAACGCTGAATACAGCTGGTCTTTGAATAAGGCATCATATGGGGATATAACCCCATGAGCATTTTCTCTCAATTTCTCACCCAGACACATCAAGGAAAAGTAATGTGTTAGGACTTACAAAGACTTCTGAAACCAGGTGGATTTGGAAGATTATCAGTTTTAGTATTTTATTTTTACCTACATGGGAAAAGAGAATGGTGGGATTGTCCCTCCAAATGTTGGTCCACTGTCTTTTTGTTCTCACAGGATATATGCAGAGGTCAAGTGACACAGTTCTTTCAGACAGACACAAATCTTAGAATGATAGGTACAAGCTGGGGAACCAAAGTTTGGGGGGTTAAGTTTGGTTTTGTTTTTTAAACAAAGATATTGTGTTTCAGAGCTTATATTACTTAGAGAACCTAAATTTCAAGGAGAAAGACTTTGTATGCAGGTCCTGGCCTTTCATGAGAGGGAGGCAAAATTCTGGACACAATTGTAAGATAATCTGTAAGATAAGAAAGAGGGTCTAGCACAGAGTCACAGCTTTGGAGGATTTCTAGCTAAATTATATCTAATCAAAGTATATGATTGTCTTAACTGCTTTATAAAATAATAGTGGGTTGACTCTTCAGATCACTCCCTATCAAAGCCATATACAATAGTTTCCTACATAACAAGGTAAATTGAAACATGTTACAATACTGTGAATGAGTGTAGAATTCAATTGGAAGTTTCTGTGTTGTATATCTCAAAACAGTGATGAGGTTCTAACTTGTACTGGCTATATTCAAACAGTCATCTGAGCTTTAGATGGTCTGTTGCTAAAAGGACATATTGAAGACAGATGGACAGAAGAGCAGGAAGATGAAAAGGTCATTTTTGTTCTGCTGCTTAAACTGCACCTGACACAAGGCTCTGTCTGACCTCCTCACCCCTTCCTCATCACTGGAAGACTGACGACACCATAAGCTGCACACTCTATTCTTTGGACTCCTTGAAAGTATCACTGTAGAAGACTTTTCAGCTGTCTAATGATAGCACATTTATAGACTGTTAATTATAGTTACCCAAGTGGTTGAAACACTCCTGGATCACATTCATCATGCTATGTTGGGCCATGGCAATGGCATTAGGT
>PVJH01017265.1:0-48262 GCA_004026705.1 Nesogale talazaci | reverse complement strand
AAATGTGAATTCTGAATTTCATTCGTAGGCTACATTTGTTGAGCTGCTGGGAATGAAACATTTCATGGAGTCCATGGCGATTGCCATGAGCATTAACGAAGTCCCACCAGTTTCAGATGAAAATGTCACTGTGACCGAGACCACATTCAACGACATTCCTGTCCGTGTGTTTGTGCCAAAGAGAAAGTCAAAAGCACTACGAAGGGCTGTTTTTTACATTCATGGTGGTGGCTGGTGTTTGGGAAGTGCTGGTAAATGGACACTTTGAAATTTCTCAGTCACTGAGATAGTTTGCAAACATTTTATAGGATATTAGAAGTCTTTTTCTTGTAGTTTGGGGAATAGTTTGCATAGAAAATTAGTTTTCCACTCAACAATGTATGCACATTTTGTTTCATGACATTGGCTGCAGTTCTTCAGAGTCACAAGCCCTTTCCCACTTCCTGCATTCTCCAATTCCATTTCTTCTTGACTATCCTTTCTTGTCAACTGTGTTTTGTTTTGAGAAAATGTTGCTCCTTTTCCTTCCCTGTGATTGTACTGAGAAGTACATTCCTCTAGGAAACTATTAGTCACTTTATAGATTTATCGAAAAGGTTTCTCTCAGAAACACACGGAGAAACTCCAACTCTGTCCCCAGGATAGCCAAGAGTCAGAATTGACTCGGTGACCAAGAAGGAGTGAATGTTAGGCTAAGTGCTTTTCATTTAAGGGTGAGGTCAGGTGAGTACGGTTCCAGGCTTAAGGAGTCTAAGTAAAATGATGTCCTGCTAAAACTTCACAGTAACTTTCCTTTAATTTGTTCCTTTGGCAGGTTATTGCTTTACCTCGCACAGGTCGGGTGGGAGTAGTAACCAAGATGAATGACCACACCAGGTGACACCCTGGTAGTCTACTAGTAGTTAGCCAGCATGTAAGGATATTTTGAAAAGTAAAAAGTGTAGTAGGAATTCGGTGAAGAAAACGTTCTCTTCAATTATTGCTTCTTGTCATTTGCTTTCCTTTCTTTTCTTTCAGCTTTATATAACTATGACATGGTGTCAAGATGGACAGCAGACCAACTTGATGCTGTTGTTGTATCAACCAAGTAAGATAAAGATATTTGTTAGCTTTCAGATCTTACCTACTAAGATTCAATGATTTCAGCTTCCAATCTGTGAAAATTTATCTCAAATATGAATTTTTCTAAATGAGATAAAGTAGGTTTGAGGAAGTAAAGGCTAGAATCCACCTGCTTAGAGTCAGAGAAAAAGCAAATAGGAAAACTGCATCTGTGGTCTATGCTTTGTTCAGGCAGGAAGGAAGAGATGGACTACAGTTTTCATATTAATTTTAACTATTTCACTCATATGCATAATTGAATTTCTTCTCAACCTTTAATTTTCCTTATCTCTAAGAATGATTTATTGGAGTCTGAAGATAATCTATGAAATATTACAAAAATTTTTATCTGTGAACCATTATTGATATTATATCATATGAATGTAGCTAAGCAGTCTCATTCTTATAAGTAACATTTATTATCAGATTAAATAAATAAACAAAGTCAATAAATTAGTGTCAGATTATGATTTGCATCCATAACTGTATTACAAAAAAAATCTTAGAGAAAGATTAAAAACATGGCTGAATTACTAGGTAAACCATGCACTTATTTAAATTTATACTTCATTATCTACCTGGACAAATTAGGCAATGCATAATTATAATTACTTGTCAAGTTAAAGTGTTACTATAAAGTAAAATAGCTGTGCTCAAAATTTGAATGTAAGAGATCAGTAATAAACAGAGTAATTAGATAGAATAAAAACTTTGCTGTAATTTCCACCTTTTAAAAAATGTCATCACTTGAAATTGAATCATTGAAATGACTAACAAATAATGTGTGAATTTTGGAAAAAAAATAAAATATACATTTATCTTTTATGTAAGTACATGCTTTGTCTTTGAATATATTTTATGAAAGAGAAATTATTTAGCTCTAATTACAAAAATGGTAATTTTGCTTACATTGGTATTAAGAAGGTCAGTAAGTGTGCATACTCACAAGTCATGTGCACACACCCCTCAACACCATTACCTCTAGGAAAATGAAAACCACTATGAGATACCACTTCACACTCACTAAAATGACTGATTTTTGAAAAATACAATAGCAATTAAGGGTAAATTAGACCCTTCTATATTGATGATGAGCAGAGTAAACTGAAGCAATCATGTTTAAAAACAGCTCTTGCCAAAGTTAAAAATTATCATTACCTGAAGCTTAAAAAACCAATCTCACTGTCATCAAGTCAATGCCAATTAGTGCTTCTTCTGAAGGACAGGACAGAGCAGCCTCTGTGCATCCCCCAAACCATCTTTCTCCTGCAGAGTTGGCTGGTGGTTGCATGATTTTGACCTTCCAATTAGCAGCCCTCCTCATGACCGCCAGAGTTCCTACACAGATTTGCATATTCATGAGAAATGAAAGCGCATCATACAAAATCTTGTACATGAATGTCAATACCAATACTCTTCATAAAATCCAAGGAGAGGAAAAAAACCACAATACCCATAAAATAATAAAAAGATACACAAAATAGTATGCTCATGCAATTGGATATTATTTCTTGGATATTAAAAAGAAATGTTGCAGCCTGGGTAAACCTCAAATCAGGATGCTGAGTGAGATAAGTCAGCCACCAAAGAAGACGTACTGATGATTCCGATGTGTGAGATATTCTTAATAGAAAAATCTACAGAGACAGAAAGTCTATTAGGAGTGGGGGTAGGGGTGCAATTAGGAGTAAATAGAACACTTGTTAGTAAGCACAGGGCTTTTTCATGATATAAAATGTTCTAAAATGAATCTTTGAGGTGGTTGTACAATTCTCTTGCTGCATTAAAAACTACTAAATAGTAAATTTTACATAGGAGAATTGTATGGCAGTCAAAAATATCTCAATACAGAAGCTACATAGAATATAAATATAAGATGAAAATGCATAATATATAAATCTATGTCTATTTATCAACTCTGACTATCATCTGTTTATCATCTCCACAGTTATAAAAATGTAGAAATAAACAAATGGCTACTGGTATAGAAAAATATTTGAAAAAAGAAATTTGCAAAAAGCATGCGATAAACATGTGAAAGTCAAATACATTGGGAGAATGTAAGTTAAAATCACTAAGAAGCATCTATTTGTACTCATTGTTAAAGCTAAAATGAAAAAAAATACCAAGCGTTTGTGATAATAGTCGTAAAAGTAACTTCTATATAGAAAAATATATTGATAAAACGATTTTGCTGATCCATTTTAAAAGTTATCTAAAGTGAAACACATTTGAATGTGTTGATTGTGTTTATAGCATATATTAATAGAAACACATGTTTACCACAATATGTACTCACATGTTCATAATGTGAAAACTCAAGACTCAAAACAACCCAGAGGCTCACCAATTTTTAACTGATAAATGAATTGCAGTGTATTTACACAATTTAATATTACACAAGAATATAGTTACCTACTATCTCAAAGATAGAATGTGGAGCAAACACAAAAAGGACAGGCTATGTGGTACTATTCTCTTAATGGGTGAAAGCTTGGAAAAATTAACCTACATGATGAGTCAATACTCTTGGGTTTGAGAAAATCACTAGAAAAGCCTTATAGGTCAGGTTTCAAGAGTGTTGAAGTTCCATTTCATTATCTGGAGGTTGACTATCTGGATGTGTTCAATTGGAATAGTAATGAAATTGTGATTATGATATGTTCACATCTGGTATGTATAAGTTTCTTTTTAGATTATTTATAAGTGGATTCTTGCTCATGACTACCCAGATAGTATGCTTTCTTTAAAAGAATTAAAGATAAGACAGATGACATTAAGGCAAACACCTTTTTTTTTCTCTCCACAGCTACAGATTAGCACCTAAGTATCATTTCCCAATTCCGTTAGAAGATGTTTATAATGCTTTACGTTGGTTCTTAAGAAAAAAAGTTCTTGAACAATATGGTGTGAATCCTGAAAGAATTGCTATTTCAGGAGACAGCGCAGGAGGGAACTTAGCCGCAGCCACAGCGCAACAGGTATGACACACCTCATTTTATATACTCTAGTTACAAGCACATTTAGTGACTAGATTCAAATAGAAATGGAAATAATGTTTTGCAAATATTAAAGAAAATATTGAGAAAAATTCCTAAAATGTTAAAACATCAATCTTGGTTCCTCTTTTAGTTTTTTTCCTACCTTATTGAAATCCCCGTTTCATTACTTTCTTTAAAATTATATATGTCAGTCAAACCTTATACTAGCCAAACAATGGGATATAGTTATGAGGCCTTACCAGATTAATAGAGGTGTAGATGGACTCAGTAATCAAGACAGGATTCCTAAATTTCTTGAATTTTTTATCACCACAATAATCATAGTAATGTTAGAAAATTATCAGAACATTTCTGTTACTAGGATAGCTACTAGATGATAGAGTTATAAAATGTTCAAATGACATTTTTGTATGTACATACAAAACCATATTATGTGTCATCTAATAATGTCTATACTAAAACAATAATGAACAATACTTTTTCTAGTTTATAGATAAAAGTAGGTTTTGTTTTTAGGAACAGATACAAACTGCTACCGATTATATCAAGTGTAGGGACTATTTTTCACATGAGAGTAGGAGTCAGGACAGGAAGATATCTATAACTACGATATCTATGAATTAAAGGTATAGATGTTAGTATTTCATTTTGCTAATTACAAGCTATAGGTTTAAATTAATGTTAAACTCATTTCTGGGATGGGGAACTTGATATCTGTGAGAAGCAATGTCTAGATATTATATTGACAGCCTAATTTAATTACTCTCTGTTTCCATTTCTTTCTCTGTAAGGTAATATGGACCCTTTCCACTTAAAAATGTATAGAACCTTGAGATAATTTATGTAAAAATACTTGGTAATTTTGGTGATCATTATAGAGGAATCTGAAATGTCCAAAATTCCTTCTTTGACTGTCATAAATACTATGTGGAGGCCATGTTTTCCAATCAACATAGTCTTGTATCGTTGAGGAATAGCTTTAAGTGTGTCAACAGAAGTTCTCTGTTACCTGATAATTATTTAAAAGATACATGTAAACAATCCAATTTATGGCAGCCCACAGCTTACCCAAGAGTGCACCAGGGCTCTTAATTTATATGTCAACTAACATAGTTGGTTTCATTGTTTCTAAATGTGAGTTGTTTTGTATATCAGTATACCTTAATTATTTTTCAGCTCTTAGATGACCCAGATGTCAAGATCAAACTCAAGATCCAGTCTCTAATTTATCCTGCCCTTCAGATTCTAGATGTGAACACACCATCATATCAAGAAAACGCACATGCTCCAGTTCTATCCAGATCACTCATGCTCAGGTTCTGGAGTGAATATCTCAGTACAGACAGATCTCTAGAAAAAGCCATGGTTGTAAACCAGCATATCTCTGTGGAAGCAAGCCATCTATTCAAGTTTGTTAACTGGAGTTCCTTGCTCCCTGAGAAGTTTAAAAAAGGATATGTCTACAAAAATAAAATTTATGGTAGTTCAGAGCTTGCAAAGAAATATCCAGCACTCCTCGATGCGAGGGTATCCCCCCTTTTGGCTGATGACAAGAAATTGCGAAACTTACCTTTGACCTATATCATAACCTGTCAATATGATGTCCTAAGAGATGACGGACTCATGTACATCACTCGTCTTCGAAATGCTGGAGTCCAGGTGACCCATCATCATGTTGAGGCAGGATTCCATGGACTGTTTTCATTTAAAGAATTTAAAATGAGCTCCAGAATTGTAAATCATTATATTAGCTGGCTGAATGACAATCTCTAGCATATAACTTATTAATGATATTTTAATAAATAAAGCAAATATAAAAACATAAGAAAATGTGGCTATTAGGAATGAATCTTTCTTGGAAATGGTCTGCCTACAGTCCACATATGCATAATAATATGTACTTTAAGGGGTTTCATTAACTTTTCCACATTATCTGATATTTTTATTAGTCTTTATCCCATATTTCAAATCTTATTCTCTTATGATTTTGTTTTCTTATATGCCCATTTTTCTGGATCAACTGCTTTTTGTAATGATAGGTGGATAAATGCAAGGAGATATTGCCTGCATAGATAATGTTAAGTTCTTAATCAATGTGTGTTTATGGTCTGATAAAATCATAATCCTAATCACAAAATGCCAAAATTCAGATTGCAGGTATGTGCATATTGCCAGTTTTTCATTTAGTGTTAAGAGTCACCATGGTATGTTGGAGAATGAGGTACTTCATATTTAGGGAAATTCAGAGGATTCAAGTAATGTAAACACTTAACATACTTGCCTATGCAGTTTAAATCCACTTCTCTATTTATCAATAAAATAAAATAAAATCTATAGAATACAGTTCTACTTTGACACAGAGAGGTCATCATGACTTAATGACACAGTTGATACTGCTGTTTTTAGAAATCTGAATATTTAAAAAATCTGAGTTTTTAAAAGGCCAAAAGGTCTTCTGTTAAAAACTCAGTCACTGCCAGTGAGCAGCTTTTGACTTATAACAACCCTGGAAGGATAGGGTAGAACTGTCTCTGTGGGTCTCTGAGACTTTATTCACAGAAGTAGAAGCCTAATTTTTCTCCTGTGGATTTCCAGCTGCTGGTCTTTTTATTATTAGTCCAATGTTGTTATTATTAGTCCAATTAGTCAATAGGCTTCCTGAGATTGTTAATCTCTGGGAAGCAGGCAATCTCATCTTTGTTTTGCAGAGCAGCTGGTAAATTTGAACTGCTCATCCTATGGTTAGCAACTCAGTGTTCAATGCACTATACCACTAGGACTCCTTTTAACATGTACCCACAAACCAAATTCAATTTGATGCTAGCATATGTGACTATGATAGGGTAGAAGTGCCCCTGTGAGTTTATGAGACTGAAACTCTTTATAGGAGTAGAAAGTCTTCCTCCCACATGCCTTGTCTACTATGTTATAATTATGAAGAAGCTAAGCCACAGGTAGTCATCTTCAGATGTGCAAGAGCTCTAATTTTTCATCATAGATCAAAGTTTCTTCTCTTTGTTCTTCAACTTTATTCAGTAGATATTTTTGTCTTCAAACTCATAAGAAAATTATTGTTTGAGTATTATTTGAACATTCTACAAAAACAAAATGGAGTTTAGGAAAAGGTGCTGAAGTTGGAAATCTTCTATCTTTATCAGAAAAACAGTAACAATAACAGAAGCTCCAGTCAAAACATATATTTTACTTTTGATGAATGTATTACACATGGCCACCATGACCTACAGGGAATTCTGGAAAATGGGGTATTTGTAGTTGCATTGCTTGGATTTCCTTATGCTAAGAAATAAGAAAACAGTTGTCAATAAGTACAACATAGTAGAGGTATCAAAAGCAGTCAATTTTAAAAAGCAAATACTGAAAAAAGTATTTCCTAATTATGGAAATTTGAATATTAGCATTAAATGCAATAAATGGACATATTAGGTAGATATATGACCCAATGAATCATCTCTGCTCCTTGTACACCTGTTTTTAATATATGCCATTATTTTGAAATATACTCATTTTAAAACTTAGTGGCTTGATTGAACGTTTACAGAGCAAATTGTTTTCATTTAATAATTTTTTAATACTTAGCTTTGTGCCATTGATTATAATCTCACTAGAACAGCACTGTTCTCTGGGTTCCCTTTTAATATTTATGTATATTTCCAGTCTGTCTCTGACTTGTGCTTTGATTTTAGGATAAATGCCATCCTTTTGGTCTTATATGGTTATTTTAGCCTCAACGTGCTTCTGGTGAATGTTATTGTTCACTTTATAGATGTATATAATTTGGGGATCCAAAATCTTCTTATTAGATTTAAAGAGTGTCTTAGACCATCAGTCTTGGTGCTCTGCTAATCTCTGTCAGGCCAGGAAGTCTATTGTTCCTTATGTTTTTCACATTTTGTCTCTATCAGGGCAGGAAGTCTGTTGTTCCTTATGTTTTTTACGTTTTGGGACATGGTCATTCTATTCTTTACATGACGTTCTATTGTGATCCAAAACAGAGTAGTAAGTAGGGGCAACTGTACATCTGCTAAGTTGCTGGTCTCAAGGTAGTGGATCGTGAGGTTTGCTTGATCAATCCGTCCTTTGGACTAACTGAATCTTTGATTTTCTTCACTCTTCTTTGTTTTGTAAGTGTACTCTTTGAGGTCATCTTGGCTAGTACCTGCTATTGTTTCACCAGATTCCTTTTCAAGGTTAGATAAGGTTGCAAATGCCTCTGCCTTGTATTTATGAAGACATACTGTCTGGAAAGGTGGACAATCAGATACTATTTATAATATTTTCACATGAAACAAACGTTGTAGGCCACAACTAAAGACATGAAGGCACAGAGCTTGCTCAGATTGGGAATTGCTATGTTGAAGTCTATAGAGTAAATTGCCCATAAACTCGAATATTGACAAGGTTGATCAAATTTTTAACAGTTTAGTAATATAATAAATTTTCAGTAACAGTTCTGAAATTTCAATATTTGGGGAATTTTCTAGTGATCAAATAATTCTACCTTCAGGTATAGTCTTAAAAAGAATTCAAACATAAGTTGACAGAGAAGCTTCATATAAGTAAGTTTATTCTACCTTTGAACATGGTAGCCATAATTGTAGAATATTTTCTTAAGTCCTATCTCTTCATTTACATCAAGTTCAATCTGGAATCTCATACTTACCTGAGGAAACTAAAGCTGGAGAAGAACTAGGTGTTTACTTTTCTCCTTATAGACCTTTCTCCTTTCTCTTTCTATCTTTATCCTTCTCTGGTGTCATCAAATCTTGAAGCTGATTCTGCTCTTTTGCCTATTTCTGTACAACTCAAAATTGTGCCCATCCATAATCTCAAAACCAAAGCATTCTAGCTCACTAATGCTTGTTTTCAATTTCCATATCATTTTAAATATATCAACATTGAAAATATTTATACCATGTATGTGGCAGTCATGTGCTTATGTTATTTTTATAATTGAAATGTAGGGGTGGAGTCTGGCCTGTTAATCAGGAGAAAGCCATTGAGTAGCTGATGAGGCCTCTGTGTGGGCGTGACTTTCACCTGAGACTCCTGGGAAATCTCGTGGTATTCCCTCATGAAGATGAGATCTCCCCCAGTTGTTGGGAGTTAGTCTCAGAGACGATTAATCACAGAAAAGACAAGATGCAGCCTCCGAGAAGTTGGAGGAGCCAGAGGAGAGACCACACGGCTTTGCCCTGATGAAGACAGACCTTTGAAGCTGGAGTGGCATGCTGTTAATGGAGCCCTGGAAGTGAAGAGCCATGGGGAGACCCCTGCCAGCGCCCAAATTCTGCACCCACCGACCTGTGACTTCCTGAGTCGGAAGCAGATATTATAGACTGATTGCAGGCATATGGGTTAATATTGGACTTATGACTTTGCACTGGACTGGATTGGGATGCCTTCTTAGTGTCACATTTCTTTTGTATATAAACCCTTTCCTTAAACCTATATGTGTGTCCTTGCATTTGCTCCTCTAGTCTATCCGGACTAACACATGTGTATATTTCATTTTCTGTACCTTTATCTTATTATTTCTTTCAATTTCTGATCTAGAATAAATTCTGGGGTCCATCAATGTAACCCCTCTCTTGTAACACCCTAGATCTCTTGACTCTATTTACTTGCATATCACAACCCTACTCCTGAATAAATCTATATCCTGCTTGTTCTTCAATTGTTTTTGGTATCAGACCAAAGTTTAAAAAAAAAAGAAAAGAAGAATACATGCTCAAATTTGTAAAGTTAATTCAAGTCCACAAATCTAAGGTGAACCCTTAATGATGGCCCCAAACTACATTTTTCAAATCAGTTGAAATGCCTGGGCTTATCCTACTCAAATTTCAAAGGAAACCCTTTTTTTGATCCAGAAAACATTATTTATCTGAGCTGATAGAGGAATTCCTAGAAGCAACGCAATACTTCCACACATTCTCATCCCACATTGACCTGAACATGAATCTCCTCACATAATTTATTATCATAGATAGAATGTGTTCCAATATCCTAAAAAGAATTATTGTCCCTGATGTGTGCTCTTTAGTTCATCCTATTGAGGGAGAGCTTGAATGAATTCCTGGAATAATAATCAAAGAGGAAGGAACTAAGTGTGTACATTGAAGTTAAGAATCATTAACGGTGGCTGAGCCCCGGTGGCGTAGTGGTTGTGTACAGGACTGCGGCCCACTGGGTTGGAGGTTCAATTCAAACAGTGGCTCCACAGGAGCAAAAGCTGGGCCTCCTCCTCCCACCACCAGAGGGCAGAGATGCCCAAAATACAAAAAAACAAAACAAGCAAAAAATCATTAACGGACCTAATGGTTCCGGGGGGACCACGGGAGATGGGGAGGTTGGGGAAAGGAGGTGGTGTTGTCCATCCCAGGGACAAGGAAACAACAAGTGATTCAAAATCAGTGACAAGATGGGTGTGAGAGGCCTGATAGTGACAGAAAAAAAATAATGAAACACAAAATGAAGGCTGAGCATGATAGTGGGACATGAGGAAATGAAAATGAAATAGAGGAAAGAACAGGGGGCTAAAAGGCATTTTTAGAAGTCTAAGTATTGGCATATTCATAGGTGAATATATTTATATATGATGATGAGGAAATTGATATATGTGCATATACTTATAGGGTTAGTATTAAAGCAGCAGATGGGCAAAGGACCTCCACTCAAGTAGTTCCCCAATGCAAGGGCATTCCATAATGCTCACCTTCCAGACACAATCACTGAAGACAAATGTGTGTATTAGCAAAAGTGGTGAATAAAACTGATGGTGCCCAGCTATCAAAAGATATGGCGTCTGGAGTCTTAAAAGTAAACAAGCAACCTTCTAGCTCCGAAGCAACAAAACCCACATGGATGAAGCACACCTATATGACCATGAGAAGTCAAAGGGATGACTTATTGGGTATCAAACAACTAAAAATCATAACTTTGCACGCCAACCTTCCTGATATCATTACTATTGACAAATGTGTGCATAGGCAAATGTAGTGAAGAAAGTTGATGGTGCCTGGCTATCAAATATATAGCATCTGGGGTCTTAGCGGCTTGAAAGTAAATAAGTGGCCATCGAGCTCAGAAGCAACAAAGCCCACATGGAAGAAGGACACCAGCCTGTGGAACCATGAGATGTCAAAAGGATCAGGTATCGGGTATCAAAGAACTAAAAATAAATAAAATTATAAATGAAGGGAGTACAGATTGGGGTTCCGGCGGGACATGGAAGATGGGGCTGTTGGGGAAAGGAGGTAGTGTTGTCCATCCCAGGGATAAGAGAACAAATAATTCAAAATCAGAGACAAGGTGGGTGTCAGAGGCCTTGATGATATCAAGGGCCTAATCAATAGTTGCTGATATCAAAGCCCACCAATAGTTGCATTGACATGCCCTTTCAGAAGGGTCACAGGATGGAGAGGAGCCAGTCAAGGTACAGTGTAGCAACAATAAAATATGCAACTTTCTTCTTGTTCTTAAATACTTCCTCTGACTCACTATCATAATCCCAATTCTATCTTACAAATGCAGTTAGACCAGGGGATGTACACTGGAACTGGAAACATGGGAAATTCAGGACAGATGATCCATTTATAACCAGTGGTGATATTGTTGATTCTGTGAGGTGGAGGAAAGGGGGAGTAGAATGGGAGAGACAATAGCAGGGACCTACATATAACCTCCTCCCTGGGTATGATATGACAAAATAATGTTAATTTGTAGATTATTAAGTGTACATTAGGAAGGGGGAGTGGGGATGGGAGTGAAATCTAAGTTACTGATATCAAGGGCCTAAGTAGAAGAGAAAGTTTTGAGAATTATGATGGCAACAAATGTACAAATGTCATCTGTTCCCAACCTTGATCCTATTGTGGCAGCCACAGCATCAAGCAATGTCTTTAAGCATCCTCCTCCTTTTCACCACTCCTCTCCTTTACAAAACATAAGGTCTTTCCCCAGGGACTAGTCTCTCCTCAGAACATGAGCAAATTATGTAAGATGAAGTCTCACCATTCTTGCCTCCAGTGAGCATCTTGACTCTACATTTTCCAAGACAAATTGGTTTATTCTTTTAGCAGGCCTTGGTACTTGCGGTACTCTTCTCCAGCACCACAATTCAAATGCAGATTTTTCTTATGTCTTCCGTAATAAATGCTCAACTTTCACATGTACATGAAACAACTGGAGATATCATGGCTTGGGTCCGGCACCGCTTAGTCCTCAAAGTAACATCCTAGCTTTTCCATTCTCAAAAGGGGTCTTGTGCAATATATTTATCTAATGTGAGATTCGTCTTTTGATATCTTGATTGCTGCTACAAAAAGCATTGATTGTGGAACCAAAGTCTGACAAAATCCTTGACAATTTCAACAAGTTTACATTTCTCCATATTAACTTTTATCCAGTTTTGAGGACATTGGTTTTCTTTACATTGAGTTGAAATCCATACTGAAGGCTGCAATCCTTGAGGTTCATGAGGAATGACTTCAATTTGTCTCACTTATAGCAAGCAAGATTGTGTCATCTGCATAATTGAGGTTGTTAAAAAGCTTTCCTTCAATCCTGATGCCATATTTTTCTCAAAATGATTCAGGTTATATGATGGTGTATGTATCTACATACATATTGAATAAGTGTGCTGAGTGGATACAACCTTGTCACATACCTTTTCTGATCTTAAACCATATAGTATGCCCTTGTTCTGCTTGTACAACTCCCTTTTGCAAGGTCTGCATGACACACTGATGTGTTCAGGAATTGTCACTCTTATTAAGGTTATCCATAATTTGTTAGGATTTCCACTTTCAAATACCTTGGAACAGTATATCTAATATGAGGATTTTATTCCATTCACTGTTTTTCAGCTAAGAGGCATCTGACTTCAGAAAAACTATCGCTTGTTCCATGTCCTCCTCTGAATCCATCCTGAACCTTTGTCAGCTCCCTGACAATATATCCCTGCAACCATTGTTGGGTGTTCTTCAGGAATATTTTACTTGCAGGTGATATCAGTGAAATTGTTCTATACTGTGAGCATTATGTTAGGTCACCTTTCTTGGGAGTGGAGAAAAACATGGCTCTCAATCAGTCAATTGGCCAGGTAGCTGTCTTCCACATTTCCTGGAATAGACAGTTAAGTGCTTTTAGGGCTTCATCAGCTTGCTGAAACATTTCAATTGCTACCCTGTCAATTCCTAGAGACTTGTTTTTAGCTAATTCTTTGAGTTCTTCTTGAACTTCTCTATTCAGCACCACTGGTTCTTGCTCGTGTGCTTCGTACTGAACTGGTGAAATGTAAACGAGCTCTTTGGGTAAAATGACTGCATTCTTTCCATCTTATTTGACACTTTTGCACCATTCAATATTTTGCCCATGGAATCTTTCAATATTGTAACCTAAGGTGTGGATTTTTTTTCTTGAGGTCTTTCAGCTTAAGAGACACTGAGCATGTCTTTCTTTTTTTATTTTCTAATAATAGGTCTTCACATATTTCATTATAATATTTGACTGTCTTCTGGAGCTGCCTTTTCTATTCAGATCTTTGAATTTATTCTTTCTTCCACTTGCTTTAGCTACTCTATGAGTAAGAGCAAATTTCAGAGTCTCCTATGACACCCACTTGTATGTTTTCTTTCATTTCTGCTTTTTAATGACCTTTTGCTTTCTTCATGAATGATAAATTCAGGCTGTAGTTCTTGATGTCTTCCCATAGCTCATCAGGTCTTCTGTCATTCGTGTTTAGAGCGGTCAATTTGTCCTTGCCATGTTTACAATTCATATGGGACAGACTCAAGGTCCTATTTTGACTCATGTGGACTTGTTTTAATTTTCTTCAGTTTCAACCTGAGCTTATCTATGAGCAAATGATGATCTGTTCCATAGTCAGTCACCAACCTGGGTTAGCTGCTGATATTGGAATCCTCCCTTGTCTCTTTCTACATATGTAGTCAATTTGAAAGTGATGATACATTTCAGAAAAAAAATCTTAGTTAAGTAAAACCTTTTGAAAACTTTGAATTGTTGCCCAATACATGTGTACCCCCTGATTAGAAGGTAATCAAAGCATGAGCGGGAAAGAGTTGCCTCTACAAATAAAGTCAACCTTAGTGTTGTGGCTGCAGTAAAGTTTTTCTTATCTTCATTTTTTGTTGTGCTACATTTTAGAATTAGAAAAAATGCTGTAAAGACTCATTTAATCAAAACATATTCACTGACATCAATCCAGCCTTTGTTGATCCAAGCCATGAGCTACGGACTACTGGAATGTTAGTTACTGTGCTATTGAAATGCACAGCATCCTTTGAAAGCCAAAGCAGAAAGATTTGATGTGGAAAACCCACTAAACAATCTACATTCTACCCCAAACTCACCTATTGCAGATTTAAGGAACTGACAGCAGAGCACTGCAATCCCAAGCTTAAGGATCTATGAGTCTTTGGATATTGGTTTGAAACCAGTGAATTATGAACAAAGTTGTACCATATATCTATTATTTTAATTCTCTCCTTTTTGGTTTAATTTTTATATTTCAAAATAGGTTTGCTAACACTTCATCCACATGTCCTACAATCTAATAATTCCACCATATCAAAAAGAGTTGTAGAATTATCCCCACACCCAATTCTAAAACATTGTCTTCTTCCTTGTACTCATTGTTATATAAGTAATTTTGTTCTAATTGTAGCAAAAATATACACAAGGAAACATTCTTCAATTCCACAACTTCTAAATTCAGTTCCATTGATTATATGCTTTATGTTTTTCAGGTATTATTAATATTCTTCTAAAAATTATTCCATCACTACCTTTCCTCTATGTCCCTATGCAATTACTATTTCTTCTTCAACCATGGTAACCATCGGTCAACTTTGGTTTCTTCTTCCTTTTAAATCTTAAGTATTTTCTTGCTATAGTATTCACATATCCTACATTTCTATGGGTAAATTGCATATCTATATCTATAGCTTTACTATCGCTATATCTATATCATCTCTATAGCTATATCTAGTTCAAGATATAGATCTAGATCTAGATCATCTGTATATTTCCCTCCTACCCCACTATTATGTTCACCCATCATTCACTTCTCAGTACTTTCTCCCAGATACAAGTTGATTGAACAAGCATGAACAGAAAATCTACAACTTCCTTGTCATAAATTTTAAGACACGCCCCTCACCTTCAACTTTAGGACAACTACTATTCCCCTGTACTCATCATTGTTGTTTTCCCTCTCACCTCTGGTGCCTGCGTCCCTTCACATGCCCCTCTGGACCCATCGATTCAGTCACTATCATCATAAGATTGCCTATCATGTATATCTGGTATAAATAAACACCAAATAAAAAGACATCAGGCAAATGAACCAACCCCCACACACCAAAACAAAAACAAATATATAAATAGTCACAAGTTGTGTTTGTCTGGGGAGATTAGAAAAACAAATTCATGGGCATGCATATGTTTATAAGAGAAGGTTTTATATAAAGGGTAGATGCACACTAAGAAAACATTCCAACCCAGTCCACTCCAAGTCCATAAGTCTTATATTAGCCTATATGTCCAATACCAATGTATAAAGTCCTCCTCAGTCTCACAAAACACATGCAATGATGCTGAGTGCAGGTGGTTACAAACCTGTGGGTACAAAGTCTTTGGATCCAGGGATATTGTAGGCATCCCAGCATTAGCAGGGATCTCCACGTGGCTCCTCCAGTTTCCAGAGGTCTGCTTGTATCAGGGTAGGTCCATGTGGCTTCTCCAGTTCTTAGGGCATAGCACCATGTGTCTTATCAGAACAGTATCATCTCAGGGAGTCAGGAGAGAGAGAGAGAGAGAGAGAGAGAGAGAGACTCTCTTGTCTCCAAGAAGGAAAATGCAGGAATTCCCAGAATTCTCCGAAGGCCATGCACACACAGAGGTCTCATTGGCTATTATCTGACTGACAAACTTGGCTCCACCCCTTCAGTCTTAATCCTCTCAAGTCCCAAATTGATATCAGATTATGTAACTCCCACACAAATCTAACAGGAATCATGACATAGAGCAGATGAATATCTCTGTTGTATAGAGAGAAGGACATAGGACATATTATAAACATAGATATATGTCTATATGCTCATATGTGCACTCACAAAGAGGAAGCTGCTGGACCTTAGTCATCTACTTAAATCTTGTCTCAGTACAAGAAGAGTTTGTTATAACAATATGATGTTATATGATTCTCACGTCTCTGACATAGTCACTGAAGATAAAATGGGTGTATAAGCAAAGATGGGGACGAAAGTTGATGGTGCCTGCCTATCAAATGATATAGCATCTGGGTTCTTAAAGTCTTGGAGTTAAGTGACTATGTAGCAGAGAAGCAACGAAGCCCACATGAAGGAAGCACACCAGCCTGTGTGATCATGAGGTGTCAACAGAAAGAGGCATCAGAAGTCCAAAAATGCACAACCAAATTGATGTGAAAAGGTGTGGATGTAGTGGAGATGCAAAACCCATCTGCCAGATAATCGAGTGATTCCTCTCAGAAGAGTCACATGGAATGGATTTAAAATTTAGGGTGCAGTAGGGCACTGATGAACTACATAACTATCCTTTAGTTCTTTAATATGTACTATACTTACCAATGTGGTCTTTCTTTTGACATTATTAATCTTGTTAGACCTGTGTAGGTTCATTTGTATAATTAAGATTGTTCTATGCATGAAAGTCAAGATAGATAATAACTCAGAAACAGTAACTAAAATAATGATTCCCTGAGGATATGGAGGGAGATGGGGTGGGCAGTAGCAGGAGCAAAGGGAACTAATAGCAATGATGACTCTATAACCCCATTTGAGATGAACAAATAACAGAATTGTAGGTGAACAGATACATTGGATATTGCAAAATTTAGCAGAATAATAATAATAAGAATATATAATATAATAATAAAGATTAGGGTGGGGGAGGGATCTGATAAAAGGGAGCAATATCAAGGAGTCCAAGAAGAAATAAAACGTTTTGAAACTGATTGTGGTAGCATTGTATAATATCGCTTAATGTGATAGAACTATGGCATGTTATGATTTCTGTAAGAGCTCCCAAAAATATTTTTTTTAATTACCCCCTCACCAAAAATCAAACCTAATAGAAGGTCTTTCCTGCAAAAGAAAAGAGGAAGAAAAAGAACACTCAGTAGGTGAAGGCAAGATAGATAATCCTCCAGAAACAGTTGTAGGAGCAATGGTTCTCTGTGGGTACAGGAAGGGGGAGCAGGGGAAGTATGCAAATGGGAAGCTGATAGCATTGATGATTGTATGACTTTACTTAATGCGGTTGAACAGCAGAACCAATTGTCAATGGATATATTGGATTGTGTAAGAAAGGTCAAAAAAACTGTTGCATATTTAAAAAAAAAGATTTGGAGGTCAAATCTGATACCAGATTTTTAACAAAATTAAAGTGGACCTATTCCCAAATCTTTGAATTTTTATATCAAGTTTATAAGAACTGCTGCCCTGTATGAAAAGATGACTTTAGAATAGTGGTTTTCAACCTGTGGGTCATGATCCCTTTGTGGGTTGAACTATTTTTTCACAGGATTCACCTTAGACCTCCAAAAACACTTATTTCTGATGGTCATAGACACTGAGACACCACTCCTCTATCTATCCCCAGGCGGGTACGTTAACATACAGATATGTGCACATATGAGTACTCAGCATGATGACTGTTACCCATGCTACACCATGCTTCAAGACAAAATGAGAACCAGAGAAAAGTTGCACATTTCATTGCTACTACACTGTACCTAGACTGGCTCATCTTGCTGCAAGTCCTCTATAAGAGGAGGTCACTTCACTTATTGATGAGCTTTGGGTCCCCAATCTGAACTCCCCCTCATGTATAATGATATAATTTTTAGGTCTTAGATGCTTGATACCAGATCTCTTTGACACCTCGTGGTCACACAGGCTGTTGTGCTTCTTCCATGTGGGCTTGCTTCTTAGCTAAGAGGCCACTTATTTACCTTCAAGTCTTTAAGACCCCAGACGCACATCTTTTGATAGCTGTGCATCATCTTTCTTCACCACATTTGCTTATGCACATATTTGTCATCAGTGATCATATCAGGAAAGTGAGCATACAATGTTATAATTAGGGTTGAGCCCCGGTGGCATCGTGGTTGTGCGTGGAACTGCGGCCCACTGGGACGGAGGTTCAATTCCAGCAGTGGGGCTGGGCCTCCAACTCCCACCACTGGAGAGCAGTGATGCCCAAAAACAAAACAAAACAAAAAGTTATAATTATTAGTTCTTGAAACTTGATAATTCATCCCTTTGGCATCTCTTGGTTCCATGAGCTGGTGTGCTTCTTCCATGTGTGGTTTGTGGCTTCTGAGCTGGATGGCCACTTGTTTACTTTCAAGCTTTTAAGACCTCAGATGCCACATGTCTTGATAGCCAAGCACCATCAGCTTTCTTCCCTACATTTGCTTATGCACACATTTGTTTTCTGTGACCATGTCAGAGAGCTGCGCATCATGGAATGCCAATTTAATAGAAAAAAATGTTCTTGCACTGAGGAAGTACCTGATGGAGGTCCAATGCCTATCTGCTGTCCTAATTCTAAGTCTATAAGTATATGCATATTGATCTATTTCCCCATTGCCATTGTTTTTAATGACCCTTTGAATGCTGCTTTATGAATGCTGTTCTTGATGTCATCCTACAGCTCATCATGTCTTCCATCTTTAATGTTTAATGCAGAAAATATGATCTTCAGATGTTCTTGAATTTCAGGTATGATAGACCCCAAGTCATATTTTTCTCCTCAAAGACTTGTTTTAAATTTCTTCATCTTCTAGTTGATCTTATGCATGAGCAACTGAGGATCTGATCTCTGATGTGGTTTTAGCTCTGATATTGAACTTTTCCATTGTCTCTTTCCACAGATGTAATCAATTTGATTTCTGTGTCTTCCACCTGGAGAAGTCAATGTGTAGGGTCTCCATTTGTGCTGCTGGAAAACGTATTTGCTCTGAATAAGTCATTGGTCTTGCCAAATTCTATTATGAAGTCTCCAGCTTTATTTTCATCAGCAATCATATTTTCCAATTACTATTTCTCCTTTTTCTTCCCACTTTTCCAATCCAATTGTCAATAGTTATGAATACACCTTGATTATATGTTCACTGAATTTCACAATGAAGACTTTTGTAGTACTCTTCAGTTTTCATGACTAGAATTCATGTTTGGTGCATGTTTGTGTAGTAGTTACATTAATTGGATTTTCTATAGATATGATTCTATCACAGATGGATCTTCAGAGATTTCAGTCTCCTGCAAGGCCATTGTGAGTGGCTCCCACATTTGTAAATCTTACTATTATGCCACTGGTGTTGCTTACTCACTTTTTTCTTCCCTCTGACACCTGGAGATACATTTTCTGATTAATTATGGATGAACTAGATGTGTCAATATCAGTTTATGATACCTATTTAGGTATTTGATGCTCAATTCAACTTTTAGCTGCTAAAGCTTAAAGCTAAGCTATCCTGCTGATTCTGGCATAGTACCCAGAATGCACTCCCTGAAGGCAAAATATTTTTCCTAAAGAGTGATTGCCTTTATGCAATGATTCTTATTTTCCAGGTTTAGTCTTGTGTTTTTAAATAATATGTCTGGCGAAAAATTTAAAATTCTGTAAAAGCATGTCCTCATTTTCAAACCCTGACTTGTAGGGTGTTTGGGGGAGAAGGCGCTACAACAGGATTACAGGTGGCTTGGATTTTCAGCTACGGATAGTTCAACTTCAATAACCACCTGCTCCTTGATGTTATTATTGTTCCTACTGAGCCTATTCTAACTCATAACAATCTTATACAACAGAGTAGAACTTCTCTACAGGGTTTTCTAGGCTGTATGCTTTAGATTAGGAGGTCTTTGGTCTCAGAGTTACTGCTGGATTGGATCTGACAACTTTTCAGTTATCAATCCAGTGTTAACCACTGAGCAATTAGGGCATCAGGCCACTCTTATATTTACTATGCTTATAGGGTTGGAAAGATCACGTGTTTATTTAGTAATTAGGCCACAGGTATATGGTGTTTTAATCGTTCTTTTATACATTGAATGCTAAATTTAAACATATATATTTCCTTTGATTTTGACTGACATCCCTGACAATGAGGTGAAATTTTGACTAGGATGTAACAAGTAATTCGGAACTGAAGATATAGTCTAAGTGAATAAGGTTTATGTGCAATACCTCATTCTAATATAGACAAATATGAAATCTGTTAAACCTGAATTTATGAATATAATTAAACTTAGAAATAACTAAATTGATACGGATTCATTGGCGGGTATAAATGGTCAACTTACTGCATTGCTAGAGTTTAAATCCTGCCAGAAGTGCTTTGGGAAAAGATCTTGTGTCTGATCTTGAAAAATTAACCATCAAAACTTTATAGACTATTCTGCTCTAATTCACCTGAAACCACTCTATTAAAATGTATTTTACAGAACTGGATATTGGATAATGGATCGATACATTATCTCAATGTTATTTATCACAAATTAAAGGATTGCTTTTTTGTAGTGGAGTGGTTTTCAACATTAAAAAATATTAAGGATTAATGTCAAAGTGAATTCTTGGAGTCTTTCCTTTGGGCGCTGCGGCTGCAGCCATGAGTATGCTCAGGCTTCAGAAGAGACTGGCCTGCAGCGTCCTCCGCTGTGGCAAGAAGAAAGTCGGGTTGGACCCCAATGAGACCAGTGAGATTGCCAGCGCCAACTCCCGTCAGCAAATCCGGAAACTGATCAAAGATGGCTTCATCATCCGCAAGCCCGTGACTGTCCATTCCCAGGCCGGTGCCGCAAAAACACCCTCGCCCGCCGGAAGGGCAGGCATATGGGCATAGGTAAGTGAAAGGGTACTGACAATGCGCGCGTGCCCGAGAAGGTCACGTGGGTGAGGAGGATGCGGATTCTGCGCCGCCTGCTCAGGAGATACCGGGAGTCGAAGACGATGGACCGCCATATGTATCACAGCCTGCACCTGAAGGTGAAGGGGAAGGTGTTTAAGAACAAGCGGATTCTCATGGAACACATCCACAAGCTGAAGGCAGACAAGGCTCACAAGAAGCTGCTGGCTGACCAGGCGGAGGCCCGCAGGTCCAAGACCAAGGAAGCACGTAAGCGCCGCGGGGAGCGACTCCAGGCCAAGCAAGAAGAGATCATCAAGACTCTGTCCAAGGAGGAAGAGACCAAGAAAGAAACTCCTCGCTCTCTCTCTGTACATAGTGGCCTTGGCAGTTCTGTTGAGACAGTCACTCAATAAAAGCAAGCCATGGTGGCCTGACCCTGAAAAAAAAAAAGTAAAAGTGAATTCTTTATTCTAATACCAGGAATGGATTTTCATATCTTTGTCTCATAATTTTTATACAAGGGTTGCCATTTCTAAATTTATATACACCTACGGAAATGCACATAATTTTCTATTATAAAATATTTCCTCAACAATCTTAATAATCTTCAAGTAAACTTGAAGGTAAATTTAAAAGTTTCAAATCACAAGGCCACTATAAGAAATGCACGAGCAACTAACTAGTCTATTTTTAAAATATTGATCTTAATAATTTGTGCAAGAACAGATAGATATTATAAATTTTGATGAGAATAAGCAAAATATTATAAGAAATTAATCACTGGAGAAATCGGAATGAAAACTTTGTTAATTTATTTTCACAATGTAATGTATAATTTCAAGTTGTTATCCAGTTTGCCTCATAAAACAAAATAAAAGTGATTAGTTTTGTCAAATGGGTTTAGACTTTTATATATAATTTCCAAGACATCATGAAAAATTAGTGAAACTATTTTCATAGTCAGGAGAAACAAAATGAAATTAAGTAAAATGAAAGTCAATAAAGAACACATCCATTCATCTTGAATGGAAATTCCAAAACAGAAAGAGATGCCGTGTTGAAAATTATTTTGTAACAATCTTAGTCTGCCTCCATGTGGTCTACTGAAAGATTTTATGCAGCACATGCTAAACTAATCCAAAACCAAAGCTCTTATCAATTCAACTCATATCATTTAGATCCCATAAATATACACAATTTATTATAAATATTTTACTTCAATATTGTCTTTAAAGTGGTATAAAGAATGGCAAATGCCTGCTTCAATTGAACAAACCAACAAAAATATTTGAATCATGAATAAATAACTCAAAGGCAGTGCTCTTGAAAACCTTAAAGAAAATTTCTTTAATTTCTAAAATTCTTTCTAAAATTAAAAAACATTATCTATGCTTATCTTTCATGAATTTCAAGAATTTTTGGTAATTTTCACAAAATTTATAGAATATAGAATTTTGAAGCAATTGTCAAAATAAAGTTTATCTGAAACAATCTCATTGAGGAACTCTTTGCATGCATTTAGTATGCCATTTTGAAAGCATTTCTTTTTCCTTTTTTCACAAAAATAAACAAAGTTACTTTAACCCCAGTGAAAGGAAGACAAGTGAAAAAGTTACTGTGCCTTCTTGTACAGAAATTACTCTAACAAAAATATTGCAAATTTGATTTTCACTTGATTGTTCATTTTGTCATTGTGGCTTAATTTGTGTAGACTTGAAATATGCAGGATTATAGATAGAAAAATATGTTAAATCATAAGTACTTCTTATATTTAATAACTAATAGCTCAATTTTTATGTATTAATATTTCTTAAATTTTATGTGCTTAATATGGGTTATCACTAAACTATAGTTTGATTGACCAACGTTACACTGAATCTGGAGCCCTGGTGCCAGAATGAATTACATATTGGGCTTCTAATTGCAAGGTCAGTAGCTTTAGCTACAAGCTACTCAGTGAGGAGACAGGTGAGGCTGCCTCAGAAAGCCTAGGGAGTAAATTTATTCTGTGTTATGGGGCAACTATCCATCAGAATCCATTGTAAAGCAAGGCTTTTTGTGTAGTCTTAAATTGAATTATTTATTCTGTAAGTTTCATTTTATCTTTCCCACTGTGTACACTCTGTCTATAAATTAGGACATTTTATTTTGTTGTGATGAGGCAATGTTTAGTTTTCCAAGTTTGATTGAATAAATTGATTTTTATTGACATAAAAATGGAAAAAGTAAGCAGAAACATTGTGAATAATGCCACTTGTCTAAGTAATGCCCCAGAATTAATATTTTCATGGTCTTTAAATAAATGTCATATTGTTCCAATAGCAAGACAAAAGAAAAACCAAGAGAGCAAACCATGAGGTATGTAAGCTTTACATATTCATTTCTTCTTAACAAGATTCTGCCTGCAATTCGTTGTGGATCCTAGACAAGTTCCCCTCAGCCCCTTGGACTTAGCTTTCTTTCCCAGCGGTATAATGACAGTGATGTCAAATGACACGGTACTTTTCTAACTGGGATCAGGAGATCAGTTTCTAGGGATCCACAATTCTGCAGGATATTTTTCAAGATCTTTTCCTCGACACTTATGACAATCCACAAATGCATGCAAATACTGGGTGATTTGGTTGACGAAATTACACCAGCAAATCACCAGTATTGAAGGTCTCTCTAGTCCTTGTTTTATGTGCTATTTATCACTTACTTATTTATTTGTTTAGGACCAAATCTTAAAACAGAGGCTTGGAAAGTTTAAACAGCTTCCGAAGATGTACCCCAAGGATTTCTATAACCCTTAAAGGTAGTTTTGACAGCACACGATGTTCAATTTTCAGATATATTTTTATATTCTTTTCAGCATTCAATATTTAAAACTTGCTTTAAATGGAGATAACAGTGGAAGGCATCACATTGAAAAATAAAGCCACACTTATTTGGTATTATTTATTGATAATATAAAAAAACTTCTTCTCCAGGATTTTGAAGAAAACAAATAGATTTAGGACACAGTAGGATACACAGTCTCTAAAGCAGCAGTTCTCAATCTGTGAGCTTCAACCCCTTTGAGAGTTGAACAACCCTTTCACAGGATTGCCTAATACCGTCAGACAACACTTAAACATTTCAGAATATAAAATTATACATTCTTTTGAGATTAATCACTATACTAAAATTATGTTCCATTTGTAGCAATGAAATACATCCTGCATGTCAGATAGTTGCATTATGATTCAAAACAGTAGCAAAATTACAATTATGAAGTACCAATGAAAATGATTTTATGTTTGAAGGTCACCACAACATGAGGAACTATATTAAAGGAGTGTGACATTAGGTAGGTTTAGAACCACTTCTCTAAAGAATAATGATGAGTTTTGTGAAAGAAAACTGACAACTTCAGGAGCTGTTTTGTTAAATTCATTGTACTCTTTGTCAGATATGTGAGGAAGAGAAGTTCTGAAGTCTGAGGTAAAACAAAAGACAAAAAGCAAAGAAACAGACAAAAAAGGTCCAATCCCTTGTATTATCAATTAATATTTATTGTAGCAATGTTGAGTTTCAAAGAAATTAATGTTGAGTTTCAAAGAAATTAATGTCCTTGTGACATTACACTTTAGTAGAAAGGGTCTTGGATGATAAATCTATGGTATGATGTGCTATGTAGAAATAAATTAATTGATCAAAAACAATTTGGCTACTGATCAGTTCCAGAATAAACAGACCCCAAGGGAAAGATGCCTCAAAAACCATCAGAATGATTCTGGGAAGAAATCAATACATGAAAAATTGTCCATTGAGTTTTGAATATTTAAAAACATCAAGTAAATTATTCCATTTTAATCTATTTGTTATGGGTATGTATCAAAATGTATATGTGTGAACTGTCTTTATTAACAAATAATGTAAGTACCACAAATTTGCTGAAATGCCTAAAAAAACATAATTCATTCCCCCCCAGCCATATTTCTTATTGTGAGAGTCAGCACAATTATTTAGTTGGGCAATTATTGAATTAGTATACTGAAGCTATTTCTGTGTTATTTAATTTGATGTTCTCATTTGAGTACAACACAAAAATGAGTGCTAAAAAATGGATTGTTAGAACAAAGTATCCTTGCAATGAGGGAGATTTTGAACATAGACCTAAAGTTTGTCCCCTTCCTTAATACATTACCATATAAGTATATGTACAATATTTTAGGCCAGAACTCTACTTTTATGAATTAATATATTAACACGAGTGCACAGCTATGTTTATAACTCTATCAATATCTTTGCTTCCTAGATCTCTCCTATGTTTTCTTTCATCTTCCACCTGCCCCACCATCATTCTCATCCTTGTTCTGCCTCTTAATAATTCCTCTCAGCTAGATGGTTGTTGCTCTAACACCACAAGGATTTCTGTGTCATCCTTGTGGCTGATTTTAATTCCCTATTTTCTCCTTCCCATGCCTACGGCATTGTTGATCACTGCTTCTTTCCCACACCTCATCCTTACCCTTCCTCATGCTTACCCTTCCAAAGCAATCACTGAAGACAAAATGGGTGCATAAGCAAGTGCAATGAAGAAGCTGTTGGTCCCTTGCTGTCAAAAGATATCATATCTGGGGTGCTAAAGGCTTGACGTTAAAAAAGTTGCAATCTAGCAAAGAAAGTACAAGACCACATGGAAGGAATACAACAGCCTGTGTGATCAAAAGGTGTCGATGGAATCAGGTAATGGGCACCCAAAGTCCCGACCAACCAAACAAAAAACATGTTCTTGAAATCAAGGGCCATTGGAGCTGAGACCTAAAACTGTTCTGTAGAAAATAAGACATTCCTTTAGAGAAGGGTTAAAAAGAAAGCATGAGTCAACTAAGGCACATTATAGCACTGATGAAATACACAATATTTCCCTGGTTCTTTGAGGTTTCCTATCTTCTCACTATCATGACCCCAGTCCTGTCGTTCAGTATTGACTAGACCAGAACATACACACTGGTACAGAAAAGAGCTCATGACACATGGAATCCAGGTCTGATAAACCAATCAGGAAGAGAAATGGGAGTAGTGATACGAAGAGGAAAGGTCTAAGGTGGGGGGAGGCAAAAAAGGGAGTGGGAAACCAATCACAATGATCAATAACTAAATCACTCAAACAGCAGAAATATAGGTGAACAGAGACAGTAGTCAGTATAGGGTATGAAAATAATAATTTATAGTTTATCAAGGGGTCACACGGTCCTATGGGGAGTGGGGATGGTGTGGAGAGAATTTATACCAAGGGCTCAAATAGAAATAACATGTTTAGAAAATGACGATGACAACATAATAAGGTGGATGAGTTGGTAGGCATCTCACACTGAGAGCTCGATGGAGTTTGGTGAGATGGGAAATCTGGGGGCCATGTAGGGCTTACAAGGCTGTTGTTTAATTCTGGAAAAAGTTCAGGACATCTTCCTGCGCCAGGATCTGAACACCACCTCTCCTCCTGAACCCACAGAAACTGGTTGGGAACCAGCTGATGAGCTGCTTCCACTGCCACATCTTAGCTGCAGTGTCCCAAGTGTTGCCCACCCAGCAGAGACTTGTGTAGCTGCAATTTGATAGCTCAAATGGCATGGGGCATTCCCGCTACTCATTGGCAAAACCCTCCTCCAAGACCAGTACTTTCTTTCCTACATTTTTATTGCTTTGCCTGGTATTTCCTGCTGCTATAACAGAGGCAAGTGGGACCTATTTCCTGCAACCTGCTACTGTCTGGCCATAGTGCCTCTATCCAGTAACAGGGGCTCCCAAACCAGTGCAGTCTTTCCTCCTGATCTATGTGTTCCAAACCTTGGGCAGCACTTTCCTTCAGACTGTGGCCTACTCAGCTTCAAACAACCTCTATAGAGACATGGGTGCTGCTGGAGCATGACAGAGACTAACCTCAGAGTCTGACTACTGAGAAAGTCATCCCAATTGCTCGCCAAACAACGGATATCTGAAAGTCTGGGGTGAGAGGGAAACCCCGGTGAGACAAAGGTGAAAAGTCACACCTCAGAATGATAGGTTACAGGCAGCATGCAGAAGCAATAATATCAACCTCCCAAAGAGAGAACCCAGGGCTCTTTGACGTCTGGAAAATGACACATAGTTTCTCTGAATTGTCACAGAAACAGAAAGATGTCTCAATAACCTCACCAAGAAAACAAGAGAAACCTAATATAATGTAAGAGGACAACTTGAAACTAATGGCAGTAATAGAAGAGGCAGGTTGACCTGACACAGAAAGAAATCTTTAGAATGCTACTTAGTGTCATACAGGATATGAGGGAAGCAAAACAAACAAAAAAGAACAATGAAATTTGAGAGGAGGTAGAGGCCCCACACTAAAGAGAAATACAAGAACTAAGATAGAGAAAACAAAATCCAGGTCTTTTATTGGCAAAAAATAAACAAGTAGGCATATTAATAGGAATGGCCAATAGACTGAAGGAAGCATAGAATCGCACCAGTGTTCTAAAGGATAAGGTGTCAAGACTTCAACAAGACAGAAAAAGTCAAATATGATAACCAGAAAAACTGCAGAAAACCTGAGTCATGCCTGGTGATAGGAAGAGAAAAATCATTGGAATAACTGGATTACTGGAACAAGACACAGCAAAGAAGTCAACACCAAAAATCATGATGTAATTCTTAGAGGAAAACCAGGCAACCTTCAGAAAGTCAGAAGAACACCAGCTACACTGAATACCCAAAAGACGTCAGCAATCCATATAATCATTAAGTTATCCAACTTTGAGGACTAGGAGAAATTCAAAAGAGCAGTTAGGGATAAATCATAGTAACCTAGAAAGCAACCCTAATAAGAATATGTTCAGTCCTATCAATGGACACTATGAAGAAAAGGAGAGGGTGAAGTAACATATTCTGAAAAGAACACAAGTCCCAGATTACTCCATCCAGCCAAATTATCTCTCATGATAGATGGAGAAATAAGAGTCTTCCCAGACAAGAAAAAACTCAAAGAATATGTTGAAAGAATCCCATCCCTACAAAAGATCCTTGAAGACCCAGAATGGGAAAAGAACGATGCTCACCAAGAACAATTAAGTGACCACCACATAGAACAACTCCATCCAGAGGTTAACATGGAGAAAACAACCACCAAGATAGCATTTGCTCAGTGGTGGAACGAAGGAAAGAATGATCCTCACATACACATGCACAAGACACTAAGAAAGGAAGAAGGAAAACACCCAAGACAAAAGGTACAAGATGACATCACAGTCCATAGATAAATGTATTAACCCTGAATAACAGTGGAAAGAACTCAAGCATTAAAATATAGAGGCTAGCAGACTAGTTTAGAAAACATCCCTCAATCTGCTTCCTACAGGAAATACATCTCAAGGTTCCAGAGAAAAATAGCATGAGAATCTAAGGCTGAAGTAAAACAGATCAAGCAAATAACAATCCAAAAAAGGCAGGGGCTCTTATCCTAATGGTGAAGAAAATTGTTCTCAAGGTGCAAGCCACAATAACAGATAAGAAAGGGCACTACACAATGTACAAGGGAACAGTTGACCAAGCACCAGTAAACATAATCAGTATATAGACGCCCAACAAGAGACCTGAGATATTCATCAAACAATGCTCCAAAAGAGGACAAAAGGAATCACAGGCTCAGCAATCACAGTAGGTGACTTGAACACTTTTCTCTCTGAGAAAGAGCGATCACAGTAACTGAACAAGGAGTCTACAGATCTAAACATTACAATGAGAATTTTGATTTGGTATTTTCAGAACTCAAAACTCAAATGCAATGAAAATCACATCCTTTTCAAGCTCACGTGACACAAACTCAAAGATAGACCATGTTCTGGCACACAAGTCAAATCTGTGTAAATTCAAGCACATTGAGATCACATAGACATCTCTCTCCGACCACTATGTCCATAGGCTGGAAATTAACAAAAGAAAGAATAAGAAAATAAGAGCAAACAAATGAAGGATGAATAAGTCTCTGATGCAAAAGGAGTCAGTATTGACATAGATAGGAGATGAAATCAGGATGTTTCTAGAAACCAATCAGAATATGAAGAATCTGAGCCTTTGAGACACACCAAAGGCAGTTATCGAGGAAGTTTGATCACAAAACATGCACATATGAAAATGAAGAGAGACTTATGATTGATATACTGACACAGAACTTACAGAAATTAGGAAGAGTCAATGGGACCATCCTAGTAATTGCAAAAGAAAATAAATCATAAAAATCAGGGCTGGGATTCATGAGAGGGAAAACAAGACAACTATGCAAAAATGAATTCAGCTAAAAGTTGGTTCTTTGAAAGGATTAACAGAATAATAGACCTCTGAAAAACCTAACCAAAGAAAGAAAGACACAAATATACAGGAGATACAAATGACAGCATGATCTACTGAAGATAAAACTCCTGTGTATATTGAACATCAAAAGAATTTGTCAAGGGAATAAGGAGAGAATCTATAGCCTGGGAAAACATCTTTAGCAATGACACATCACAGAATTGTCTTATTACTAAAATAAACAATATTCTGTTAACGAATAATTAGAAAAAAAAAACAACTAACTGCCCACTGGCAAAGTGAGCAAAGGACCTGAAGAGGCAAAAGACGTGAAGCTTCACAAGGACAAAAATCCAAATGGCCAATAAACATATGATAAAATAATCCCCATAATTATCCGTAAGAGAAATGCAAATTAAAACAACTATGAGATAGCACCTAACACCCTCAAAGAAAGTCCAATTAAAAAAATCAGGAAGCAGCAAGTGTTGGAGTGGCTGTGGTGAGATAGTAACTCAGAGAATTCAGGGAATCTGGGAACCCAAGGACTCCAGGACAGAGGAACCCCTTAGGACCAATAATGAAAGTAGCAACACCTGGAGCACAAGGGGAAGGTGGGGAGAGAAAGAGGGAAACAATCATAATGCTCGACATTTAAGACCCTCTCCCACACACACACACACACACACACACAGAATGCAGACAACAGAAATGTAGGTGAAAGGAGGCAATTGTCGGTGTAAGACATGAAATTTTTATAAATTATCAAGGGATAATGAGCTGATATCAAGGACTCAATTAGAAAGAAAATATTTTTGAAATGATGATGGAAACATACATACAAATTTCCTTGACACAATTATGGATGTACAGATGTGATAAGAGTTGTAAAAGTCCCTCATAAAATGATAAAACAACAACAAGAAAAGAAAATGGTGATGGCAATCTATGTATAAATATGCTTGATATACTCGACACATGGAAATTTATAAGACCTGTAAAAGCCTCCAATAGAATAATTTTTAAAAATTAAGGTTTATCTTTTTGGGAAATTATTCTGACTAATTAAATGTCATTAAATTAGAAGTTTATTTAAAAATAAATCATTAGCTATAATTGATTTCATTTATACTTACATGCTCTATTGTTAAATTGAAATTGGAAGGTGTGTTTCTACTAAATTTAGATTGCAACTTCAGTCAAAATATACTTTTCTAAAAATCAAAGGAAAATAAAACTCATGTCTCTGCATATTCATTAAGCACCAAAAATAATGAAATTAAAAACAAAACTCAAAATCTCTGGGAAATAACGCACTGGTCTTCTAAGATGCCTCTGTTTCCTCCTCCATTTACAAAATTGGATTTTAAAATAAAATAAAACACAAACAACAACAACAATTTTGTTGAAACAAGTCAAGTGGTTGGCTGTCCAGGTAGATTTACCTGCCTGGAGCTCCTGCTGAGAGACCAGAAAATTAAGAGGTAAGAGGAATGAGACTAGGTGGCTGAGTCCTAAAATTAGAATCAGGGTACTAGTGTCTGCCCCAGATCCTCATTGTGTTTTTTAAATTTTCACTCACAAAGTGAACCGAGAACACATTGAAATGCTTTAGATTTATTGTGCTCGGCTCATGGGCTTAGGACCAGAGCCCCTGCCAACATCCTAGTCCTGCACTGACCAGCGATTATCCCAGGCTGCCATCTAAAGTGGTCATTATCCCAGACTCAAAGAGAGCCTCTGACAGTTAGGCACAAGACCCCACCACAGAGCTCCCCAATTTTTTAGTTACTGTGTTAGTCTGGATAGACTAAAGGAACAAATTTCAGAGACACGCATATAGGTATAAGGAATGGGTTTATATACAAAAGAAATGTGACCCTAAGAAGGCATCCCAATCCCATTCAGTGCAAAGTCATAAGTCCAATAATAACCCATATGCCCGAAATCAGTCTATAAAGTCTGCTTCCGACTCAGGAAGTCACAGGTCAGTGGGTGCAGAATTCTGGGGCTGGCAGGGGTCTCCCCATGGCTCCTCGCTTCCAGGGCTCAGATCCATCAACAGCATGCCACTCCAGCTTCAGAGGTCTGTCTTCATCAGGGCTAAACTGTATGGTCTCTCCACCGGCTACTCCAGCCTCCCAGTTGCCGCCATTCTGCACTGCCTGTGGTTAATCATCTCTGAAACTAACTCTCAACAACTGGGGAAGATAGCTTCTCATCTTCACGAGGGAAATACCGCGAGATTCCCCAGGAGTCTCAAGTGAAAGCCATGCCCACACAGAGGTCTCATCAGCTTAATGGCTTTCTCCTGATTAACAGGCCAGACTCCACCCCTACATTTCAATTATAAAATTAACATAAGCAGATGACTGTCACAGTTATCTTGTGCTCATAGCGTCTGTGTGGGTAGCATAGATTTGCAGCAATAGAAAAGATGCCAGAGATTTACCTGAGTCAGATCACACTGGAGTAGAGCACAAGCCGTAGTCTGGAGTAGAAATTCAACTCCAGTTGGCCGAGAGGAAAATAGCCTCTTTGATAAGTTAGATTTCCTTCCCAGGGGGTACGCATGTCAGACCTGAAATCAGGGCTCCCCACAAGCCCAATATAAAAAAGAAACAAAAATTGGTAAAAATTCCAAATCCCACGATCATTTTTGAAACTCCTAGACAAACCTGCAGAATAGGTCCTTTAGCACACATCAACATAGTAAGAGAGTCAAAGCTAAGGAATGCCAGAAGTTAGCCTGGAGCCTCCATCCTCCAGAGCCTGGAGGTTTCAACATAGCAACGTGCTTCTTGAGAAAATATCAGTTTCAGAATAATCTCAGTGAGCATGAACATAGAGTCCATAGCCAGGGAGTCAATGTAATTGTATTCAATTCCAGTTAGCCAGGATTAAAAGCCCTAAGAAACTTCTTTGACCTATTGGGACATCAGCGGTCTTGGCACAAGTGAGGACAACTTTGCAGGTTGTGTCAGACAGGGTTGCATATAGAAAAAAAACCAGGACAATAGTAATCCTCTTTATATGTTTATGTAGATGGATGGATATATAAGAAATAAACAGTTAACTAATCTATAAAGCAATACAAATGGCTTGGTGAAACTCACTTGTGTGAGACCAGCAGTCCTTGAAGTCTTGAGGGCTACTCTGTAGAGCAATTCAGGCTATCTGACCAGAGACAACAAACACCAAAGCAAGGCACCTACAGTCAGTCAGATGACAGAGTCCAACAGTCTCACCTCAAGAGATGTATATTTCAGGAGCATGGAAAAGCAGGGCTTGAAGGAATCTCAACTCACAGCTCCACAGTCCATGATTAGGTGTCCCACGGGTAGTGTTGCTTTGAGGTCAAAGCACAGGACAAGGAAGGCAGCTGGCTGATCTGAAGATGCAAGAGAGCAAGCATGGGACTTGCTGAGCCCTTTCTATCTCCATTCTTCAATTCATCCCGTGTGTTTACTGGCCGTGCTGTCACAACAGACCTACCTATCTTCTGTGGCCATGTGGGCACAACAAGCTTACCCTCACAATCAACCCCTTGCCAACATGGCACCTGTACACAATTCTTCGCCCATATAAAATTTCCAGACATCAATGAAATCAAACTTATACTTAAGATCAAACATCTATCATACATATAAATGAGAACACAGTGAGTCCAACTGTAGTTCATGTATCATACATGAACAAAGAAAAGTTATTCAATAAACCCATATACAGAAAATACATGAGCAATTACAAACCTCGCTTTTGCAATTAATCATGTGGTAGTAACTGGTAGGTAGAACTATGTGGAGAGCCGGATTCAGAGGCCATTGTTTGCTCGGCAAACAATTCCTTCCACCCCAGGGTTTCTAGCAAAAGTCATCATGCTCTGGCGAAAGCTAGCTTCTGGGATGCTGACGCTGTCACTGACTTATATCATCATTGATTAACATGGACCTTGTTTTCTTCCCTTCTTCTGTACTCTTATTAGCATACCGGCCCAAAGTGAGGACTGCAGCCCCTTTTACGCGCCTTTTTTACCTATTTTGGAACTTCACCCCTAGTTGGTTACAGTCACCTAGTTCACTCATTCACTGTATTTGCATAATATCAGGTTGCATGTGTTGTAATACTATTGGTCGTTCCCCCATTTCACTGTATTTACATATTATCAGGTTGTGCGGCTATATCTACCCTGAGTTTCTCCTCAATAAACAAGCCTTGATCAGAATTCTGTCTTGCCTCCATTCTTCGCATTTTCCTGCCCATCTTCATCTTTCAGGCTCTGGACCCAGAGATCCACGTTTGAATGTCACGCGGGTCAGGACAGAACTACCTTCTTCTACTATCCATTCTTTATTACTTTTGTCCTCAGCAATCACTTCAGGTGGTTGTGGTTTTTTGCCTGGTGGGGTGATCCAGACTATCATTCCTGAGGGGTCTAGGTCATTACATGTCCTGTCAAGCTGTAATTTACAATTTACTCTTATCACAGGGCATGGTGGCACTAAGAGTCAACTGATGGTATCTCCTGGATTACAGCCATATTCTTCTTTACCCCCATTATGTAACACCAGTCTAATTTCTTCTTGGTAATCTGGGTCAATCACACCACTCAGTACAGTGACACCCTTCCTGATCTGTTGATTCAAAGGCATGAGAAGCCCGAACATGGCTTCCTGTGAAATCAGCCAGAGAAGTGCCAACCTTGTGAACCCACAATCACCCGACCAGCATCCCATGAGATGACTATCCAAGACACATTCCAAATAACAAAATATTGGTTGGATCGAGTAAGAATGAAACCATAGGAGGAGACGATTGTAACCTGAGCCCTCACCCACCCCAGTGCAGTTAGTTTTAGATATTTAGAAGAAGCACTCATAGGAATTCCCCAAAGAAAGAACACTGCGGTATTTGAATCTCTGGAAGATGGCACCGTATTCCTCTAAAACAATATGTAAAGATCAACCAGTTCCTACAGCCTCAACAACAAAGCAGGAGAAACAGAAGACCATGCCAGAAGAAGTCATGAATCGAATTTTGTGCATAGAGGCACTAGATATTCCCCTACACAGAAAGAAGCAATCAGACTGTTGCTTGGAGTTTTATAGGATATGAAGGAAGCAATATAGAAAAAGAATGAAATGATAGAGGAGATAAAGGAAATGCACCAAAGGGAAATACAAGACTTCAGGGATGAAATAACAAACTCCAGTAGAAAATTAATTACCAATAGACTTGAGGAGGCAGAGAACCACACCAGTGACCTACAGGATAATCAAGCAGACCTCAACAAACAGGAAAAGCAATCAAATAAGACAATCAGAGAAGCTGAAGAAAACCTAAGAGCCATGTCTGAGGCTAGGAAGAGGAACAATATTAGCTTAATTGGACTACCAGGACAAGTCACAACAAAGAAGTCAACAGCAAAATCAGTGAGGGAATTCATAGAGGAAACCATCCCCAGATTAATAAATGAAAATCAGGCAATTATTGAGAAGGCTGAAAGAACACCATCCAGTCTGAATCCCAAGAAGTGAAAAAGACACATGATAGTTAAATTGTCAAACTATAAGTAAAAGGAGAAAATAAAATGTATGTACCACATAAAATGCACACATTATGAACATTGTTGGCAGGAAAAACTGGAGGAAATCATGATAAGCAAAGTGAGTAAAGCACAGAAAGGCAAGTACAATATGTGTCAACTTAGATAAACTTAAAACTGGAGCAAAGGGGAAAAGTTACGATATACATATATTTCTGTGGTGAGGTCCAGGTACAATAACAGGGGCCAAACCCAATCCAGGGATATATTTGACAATAAACTAAATAGGACAGGAGGGGGAGGAGGATAAAAATGACATGATTAGGGGAAAAGCAGATCACTCAAGGGTACTTCAGTTCTATGCTGTCCTAGTAGAGATAAAGCTTGGAGACTGTAAATTTTAGTGGGCATTTACAGAACCATTTTTCTACTATGATAGTGAGTTTGAACTTCAAACCTTATAGTTAATAGACCATCCCACAACACCCTCAAGACTCCTACTAAAAGCAATACACCTCTAGGATGATACTTCCAAGTTTCCCTAGTTTTTTATTTAAGAGAATTTATATCAGCTTCAACCTAATTCATTTAAACAAAATATTTTTATTTAAATTAAAACTAAAAGCTGTCTATAGTACATCTGCTTACATTCTGATGTGCTATTAAAACTTTTAAAGTTTTTCTATCATTTTATTGGGGGCTTGTACAACTCGTATCAAAACCCGTCACATGGCTTAAGGTAGCTCAGCCTATACTCTTCAAAGTTCCACACAGTTGCAGGATCCTCCGTCCAACCTCCATAGCGATCTATCTGACCAGAGTAATTCCACACAACATTTGCAGTGCTCTCCACCAAAGCAAGCAACCTAGTAGCCTTCTGTGGCACTCTTCTTGCAGTGGGCACCAATGCCTATCCTCTGCATTGCCCAAACTTGCCATGGACCACACCATCACAGCTTCTTGTGAGTTCACCTAGTACAACCCCATTCAAATAGGTCCACAACAACCCAACCAGTGTCCCCTGAAAGGAACATCCAACTTTCTCTCCAAATAGCAGAATACTGGTTGACAAGGGAAAGAGTGATGCCACAGGACAATAAAGTATTAGACCAATTCCATAACGAAATAAGCTGTAGGCTTTTCAAATAAGAATTCCTCTGAGTCTCCCAGAGGGAAGTCAGTGCTCATTGCCTCCCAAGAAAATGGCACCTAGCTCCTCTAAAATAACGCAAAGCAAACAGCAATCAGCCCCAGTGATCCCAATGAAGAAACATGAGAAACAGGCAATGATAGAAGATGTTCTGAACTAAAAGACATGCATAGAAGAAGCAGACATTGATCTGCTACAGAAGACATTTTTCAGAATGCTACTTGGAGTCAACCAGGAGATGAGGGTCATATAGAACAAGGATGAAATGATAGAGGAAATAAAGTCCACATGCCTAAGGGAAATAAAAGAGCTTAAGGACAATAGAACAAATATGAGTGACAGACTCAGGGATTTCGCCAATTGACTGGAAGAGGCAGAGAACTGCACCAGTGACCTATGACAGCCTATGACCAGTGACAGCCAAGCTGACTTCCCCAAATGTGAATGAAAGTCAAATAAGATTATCAGAGAAACTGAAGAAAATCTAAGAGGCATGTCTGATGCTATGAAGAGTAACAATATTGGAATAACTAGATCACCATAGGAAGACACAACAAAGAAGTCATCTGCAACAAAAGTGGAAGAATTCTTGGAGAAAAACTTCCCTAGCACAATGACTGAAAACCAGGAAACCATTCAGGAGACTGAAAGAGAGCACCTCGTGAAAAGCATGCAATCACATATAAAGTGTCCCAAACAAGAATATTCTCAGACCTATCAGCAGATACTATGAAGAAGAGGAGAGAGTGGAGGAACACATTCCAAAAATGGTAGGAAAATAAAACATACCTAAGAATACTCTATGCAGCCAAATTATCTATCAAGATAGATGGAGAAGCAAGAGTCTTCCCAGACAAGGAAAGAATCAGAGTACGTTAGAAGAAACCCAATCCTACAAAAGGTACTTGCTTATTCAGTATGGGCAGGAGAACAGCACTCACCAAGCAAAAAGAGAACATCACGTAGAATAACCTCATCCTTGAAAGAGCCAACAGTCCCCAAGATACCAAAGGCTTAATGGTGAGAAAAAGTCAAGAATGATGCACACACACACACACACATACACGCATGTAAGTGCACTGATTAAAAAGGTAGTTAGGACCTCACCCATCATAAAAGGTTTAAGATGACATCACAGAGTCCACAGATGGTGAGAGCAGCCCTGAATATCAATGAAGTGCACTCAGGTATTAAAACACTGAGATTTGGCTGACTGGCTTGGCAGTTCAAATGCAGCTTCAGCAAAGCTGGGCCTCCCACTCCCACCAGAGAACAGTGATGCCTAAAAAAAAAAAAACAAAAGATAAACAAACAAACAAAAAGAACACTGAGGTTAGCAGAGTGATTTAGAAAACACAACCCAACAATCTGCTCCCTAAGGACAAAAATAAGCTAAGAACCAAAGCCAGGAGAGGGAAAATAAGAAGCCTATGGGGAAAAAACTAAGGCTAAAAGCTAGTTCTTTGAAAGGATGAATAGAATCAACACACCACTAACCAAAATTTCAATGGCAAGAATAAGGAATGAAAGAGGGGCCATTACAAGAGACATTAATGAAATCAAAAGGATAATTACACAGTACTGTGAAGTATTGAACTCCAATGAATTCAACAACTTGGAAGATATGAACAAATTCTTGGATAAACAATCTCTCCGTAGACTATTCCTGAAGGATGTCAAGAATTTCAATAGATCCATAGCAATAAATGAAATAGACAAGATTATTAAGAAATTAAGAAAAAAATCCCTTGGACCAGATGGTTTCATGGGAGAATTTCTAACAAGCATTCAGGGAAGAACTAACACTGATCCTACAAAAAATGCTTCCAGAATATAAAAAAGACAGAATTAAAAAATCTCCTGACCTTCTTCTATTAAGCTAATATAACTCTGATATCGAAACCAGGCAAGGATCCCACAAGAATCAAGAGCTACAGATCAATATCCTTAATGAAAGTCTATGCAAAAATCCTAAATAAAATACTGGCCAATAGAATACAAAAGTATGTAAAAAAATAATTTACCATGACCAAGTTGGATTTGAACCAGAGATGGGGGAATGTTTCAACCTATGAAAGACCATTAATATCATTCAGCACATTGACATTAAAACTTCAAGAATCACATAATAATATCCATAGATATAGAAGAAGCATTTGATAACATCCAACACCAATTTCTGTTTAAGACTCTCGAGAAGGTAGGAATGGAAGGAAAATTCCTCAAGACAATACAAGCTATATTTGAAAAACTAAAAGCCAGCTTGTCAGTCAATGGAGAAAAGATGAGGAACAAAATCTGATTAGATAAAAGGGACAAGTCAAGGATGCCTCTTGTGCTCACTCTTATTTAACATCTTACTGGAGGGTTTAACTAACAACATAGGACAAAAAAACAACATCAAAGGTATTTGTCTGGGGATGGAAGAGGTAAAACAATCGTTATTTGCAGATGACATGATTTTACATATGGAAAATACCAAAAGCTCCACCAAAGGAGAACTGGAGGCTGTAGTGGAGTATGACAGAGTGGCAGGGTGCAAGATCAACAAACAGAAGTCTAATGGCCTGCTATACACATTGGATAAGGCCACTGAAGAGGAGATCAAAAAGGTGGGACTCTTCACAATAACAAAGCACATATTGAAATGCCTAGGAATATGTCTGATTAAAAGAAAAATAGACCTATATGAGAACTACAGAACACTATTACAGGAAACCAAGAGTGACCTCAACAATTGGAAGAATAGCCCATGCTCGTGGATTGGAAGACTCAATACAGTAAAGATGTCAGTTCTGCCCAAAGCACTATATAAGTTTAATGCAATTCTGACACAATTCACCTCATCTTTCTGTAAATAATAGAAATGTTGATTACTGACTTCATATGGTGGGGGAAAAGACCCAGAATTAGCAGAAAACTCAAGAAGAAGGACACAGTGGGGGGTGGCTTGCTTTACCTTATTTTCACACATATAATACTGTCACAGTGATCAAGACCACGTGATATTGGTATGATAGTCAGACCAATGGAAAAGAACTGAAAACACAGAAATAAAATCATCAGCATACAGACAACTGATCTTTGATAAGGGCCCAAAAGTATCCAATGTAAAGCAGATGTCCTCTTCAACAAGTGGTTCTGCAAAAAATGGATATCTATTTGCAGAAAAATGAAGCAACACCTTGTCTAACTTCATGCACAAGAACAAACTCAAGGTGAATCATAGACCTAGAAGTAAAATCCCAAACTAATATGGCCATCAATGAGTGAATGGGACGAACCTGAGAATTTTGGCACAGGGAATATATTGGTTATGAGAAATAGAGAAGGACACAAACACAGAGGAGGTACAAATTGACAAGTTGAATATACTGAAGACAAAACACCTGTGTACATCGAAATAATTCACCAAGAGAGTAATAAAGGAGCACATAGACTAGAAAACATTTTTAGCAATGACACATCTGAGGGACTTAATACTAAAATCTACAATACTCTACAAAAAAAATCTACAAAAGATCACGTGTGTCTGTTTACACACACATATATATGGAATTAACAAACTATTTATAATGGTTATCTTTTTGGTCAAATTATATTACTCAGTAATATAGGAATAAAGTTTGATCATTGTCCATATTTTCATTGCTTTAAAAGCATGTCTGAAAGGAAGATTTATGTCCACATTTGGGATTTTAAGATATTTCAGATGGATATTCAATTTTATAATTTATGCATTTATCCAGTAAATAGATAACATGTTTTATGTATCAAACTCTGAAAGTACATAATGATTAACTCATTTTTTTGTAAATTATGTCACACTGCAGCACTTTTGAATTAAAGTAAATGAAAACCAAAGCCATCTAAGAAATACAGAGCTCATTGGAGAAAGAGAAGGTAGAGGGATTATTACAATGTACAAGAAAACTAAGAGCAGAAACTACAAAGAGAAAGAGCTCACAGGAATATAAAAATACTGACGTGTCACTCAAGAACATTCGAGCAATGTCTGAGTGTATCTACGTCCACGGTACCGTAGATCATCATCATAATAAACTGCACTGCCATTTGAATCATTCCCCACTCAAATCTACTCAACAGGGTCGATTAGTTCCTGTGAGTTTCTGAGACTGTAGCTCTTTATGGGCCAGAAAGTCTCATCTTTCTCTCATAGACTGTAATTGCTGTTATTAGGGGTCAATAATCAGTTCGAACACATATCAATCCTCTGCACAACAGGAGGAAACTCTGCATGGGTCTGCGTCATCCTTGCAATTATTCTTGTGCCTGAGTTCATCATTCTAGGTATTGTGTCAATCCATTTAATTGAGGTCTTTCTTCTTTTTCAATGCCCCTGCACTTTACCAAGCATAATGTTCTTCTCCAGGAATCTCTCTTGACAGTATTTCAAAATTATGTAAGATATTCTTGATCTCTCTTGACAATATGTCCAAAGTACATTAGGCAAAGTCTTGCCTTCCTTGCCTCTATGGAGCACCCTGGATGTAATTCTTACAAGACAGACCAGCATAGTCTTTTAGAAATCTTGAATGCAGAATTCTTAGTGGAAGAAGAGAAGTACTTTGTGATGTACAGAAATCTGATCATACTATTGGACATCAGCTTATGGGATTTTGGCATCCACCCAACTTTGTCTATTTCATGGTGCCAATCTCAGGTAGTGACTATGCAAATGCCAAAGAAGGGAATGGCCTCCTTGACCTACGTCACCTGCACAGCTTCTTCTGTGTTACTTATGGGAGAAGAAACATGAGAAGCATCTGAGGGAAGAGATGGAGTCTGGGTCGAAGTGGAGGTGGAACATGTGGGGCTAGAAGAATTTAAGTCTCACTGTGAGTAGAGAAGGGAAGGCAAGTAGAGAGGAAGGTAGGGAAGAGAGTGAATGATGGAAGCCCTTATTTGGATGGGGAGTATCTATCTTGGGACCAATGCAAACAAGTGGGGTACTCTTAGAGACACTAGTCACAGCCTCAGTGGCACAAAATCTAGTCCTTCCTGTCGATGTTCCACATATAAATATACAGAGGTGACCTCCCTCTTATAAATAACACTGCGTTTGCACAACATCCAGATTAAGCCCCATCCTATTTCATAGAATATATGCAGGCATTGAATGACCCCTTACCCTAGTAGCCAACAGTACTATCACTGTCTGTCAGTTTGTAGGGATATGGTATCTTGTATGTTGTTTTGATATTGGCAGTTATGTTACTGATATTTCAAATTCCTTCAAGGTTATTCTTGGTGGACACTAGGAAATTAGGTCTGGCCACTTATTTCTTAAAATTGTGTGCACTGTAACAGATTTTGATTCAATATAGCCTAAAAGATGTGCCCTCTGACATAAAAGGCAGGAGCTCTGCTGGTCGTGACTGCAGTTGGGGTGTTAATGAAAAGGTCCCAAGTTTTATCTCAGTTGTTGCTCAGTGGGATAAAATCTGTGGGAATCTGCTTCCATAAAGATTATAGCCAAAATCTTACAGGTCACTTTTACTGTTTTATATGAGATTTTAGTCTGTTGCTATGAGGCAGCATTGATGAGTTTGGTTTGTTTACTTTTTTTTTTTGGAAGTTTGAAGCAGTGTAGGTAGTGTAATTTCTTAACATGGCTCTTCTACAATGTTTCTCTAATTTTCACCAAAATATAGGGTGCGACTGTGCAAATAAGGCATATGTAAAATAAACAGAGGAGAACTGGACAGTTGTTACCACCACTCTGGCTGAAGGATCTTTGAAGCAGCAGCAGAGAAAAGAGAAATTCCAGGAACGTGGAAGAACATGTTCAAGTGTGAGAGGCCACCAAGACCAGGTGGAACCAATGAGACTGAGAACACCACATACCAAAACTTTTGGTGGACAGCAAAGGAAATCACTACAGGAAGTTTCATAACAATCAATGCACACATAAAAAAGAAAGAGAGGCTTATATGACTGATATGCTGGTCCAAAATTTACAACAGCTGGAGCAGACTCAATAACATAATCCAACTAATAGCAAAAGAAAATAAATAATAAAACGAAGGTCAAGACTTATGAGAGAGGAAATAAGAAAATTATTGGAAAAAAATGATGCTAGCAGGTGATTCTTAAAAACGGTAAACAAAATTGACCGACTTCTGGCTAATTTAACCAAAAAAGGAACAAATTTTAATAGCAAGGATGAGGGATGAAAGTGGACACTAGTGAAATCAGAAGAATAATTTCACAGTATTATGAATGACTATATTCCAGAGAATTTAAAATCTTGGAAGACATGGACAAATTCTTGGAAAAACCACCCCTTACTAGACTATTTCCGGTGGACATCAAGAATCTCAACAGACCCATATCAATAGGCAAAATAGAAAAGATTGTCTAGGGTTTATCAACAAAGAAATCCTCTAGACCAGACGACTTTGCAGGAGAATTCTATCAAACATTTGGGGAAGAACTGGCATCAACCCTACAAACATTCCCAGAACATAGAAAAAGATGGAAAACTCTCAAATTCTTTCTTAAAGCATAGTATGACTCAGATACTTCAACCGGGCAAGAATCCCATAAAATTCTAGAACAACAGAACAATTTTCCTAATGATTATCAATGCAAAAATTCTTAACAAAATGCTGACCAAAGGAATACAGAAAAATATAGAATAATTCCACCATGACCAAGTGGGAGTCATACCAGGGATTCAGGGATGGTTCAACATATGAAAGACCCCAAGTATAATTCGCCACATTGAAGTGAACGTTTATATTTATCATATGACAATATTGCAGATAATATTGCAGAAAAAGCATTTGACAACATCCAACACCAATTCCTGTTCAAGACAATCAAGAAGATCAGAATGGAAGAATTCCTGAATACAACTCAAGAATTCCTCAATACAATTCAAGCTCTATATAAAAATCCAAGAGTCAATGTGGTATTCAATGGAGAACAGTTGAGATCAATTATTCTGGAAAGGGGGACTCGACAGGGATTTTCCTGGTCCTCACTCCCTTTTTGCATTGTACTGACAGTATAAGGCAAAGAAAAGACATCAAAGATATTAGTCTGGAGAAGGAAGAAGTCAAAGTATCATTTTTCGCAGATGGAATGATTTTATATATGGAAAATCTAAAAAGTTCCATCAGTACTGGAAGCAATAAAAGAAAATGGCAGAGTGACAGGATTATAAGATCAACAAATAGAAGTCTATCTGACTGCTATACAAATTGGACAAGGCCACAGAAGATGGGATCAAAAAGGTGATTCCCTTCATAATAGCCAACACAAATTGGGATATACCTGAGTAAAAAAATCCAAATGGTATGAATGAAGAAAACTACAAAACACTATTAAAGGAAACCAATTGTGACCTCAACAAAATGAAAGGGCATCCCTTGCATGTGGATTGGAAGACTCAATATAGTAAAGATGTCAGTTTTGTTCAGGGTACTCTATAAGTTCAAGCTACCCTGATTCAAATATTATCTTTCTTTAAAGAATTGGAAAAACTGATTACCAACTTCATATGGAGAGGGAAGAAACCCAGAACTAGCAGAGAACTCCTCAAGAAGAAGGAAAGGATTGGAGGGCCTACTTTACCCAACTTTACTACCTACATCTACAAACACAGAGATAAAAGAGTATAGTATCGGTTCAATGATAGATAGACAGGTCAATGGAGAAGGAGTGAAAACCCAGAAATAAAATCATCAGCTTAGAGACAACTGATTTCTGATAGGGGCCCCCCAAATATCAAATTGGTAGCAGATGCCCTCGTCAGTATGTGGTTCTGGAAAAAAATGGATACATATCTATCTTCAGAAAAATGAAGCGAAATCCATCCATGACTTCATGCATCATAGAGAGTAAGCTCAAGGTGAATCATAGATATAGAGGTTAAACCTCAAACTTTTAGGTCTATTAATCAAGAAACTAGAACAAATCTGAAAACTTTGATTCAGGGGCATAAATAGGCTATTGGAAATAGGAAAGGACACAAACACAAAAGAGGCACAATTTGAGAAGTGGGATATACAAAAAATGAAACACTAGTGTACATCTGAAGAATTTACCAAGCAAGTAATAAGAGATATCACAGAATGGGTACAAATCTCTGCTAGCTACTCAAAGGAAAAAAAAAGAAATCTGAATGGTCAGTAAATATAGGGGAAAATGTTCCTGATAACTAGCCATGAGATATGTTAATCAAAACTACCATGAAATGCCACCCAACACTCTCAAAATCACCCAATTGAAAAATCAGAATGTAACAAGTGTTGGACTGTGGAAATAACTCTTGTTCACTGCTGGTGGACCTAAACAGATGGAAATTGAACTAACATACGATCCAGCAATCCCCCTACTGGCATATCCTCAAAAGACACAAGAAACAAACCATGGCCAGTCATCTGTGCTCCAATGTTCATCATGGTGCAGTTCACAATGGCAAGAAGTTGGAAACAACTCAAATTTCCATTAACAGATGAATAGATTATAAAAACCGTGGCACATACATAGAATGGAGTATTGCACATCCCTAAAAAGCAGGGATGAGTGCATGAAGCATATCATTGCTTGTAAAGAACTGGACGAAATTATGTGAAGCAAGGTAAGCCAAGCACAAAGGGACAAGTACAACAGGAGTTCTCTGAGATAAAGTACCAAAATCCAAAAGGGTCATAGGGAAGTAGCTACTATAGACATACATTCCTGGAGTTTGGTCCAGGTAGTATGGTAAGAGCCAGATTAAACCCAGGGATACATAGGGTACATATCCAACTAAAAGAAGGTGGGGGGGACATGGGTGCCCAGGGAAGAGGGAACTAACCCATCCAAGGGGAGGGTGTTGCTTATATTTCCACAAGGGAAGAGGAACCTGCCTTCAACCTGGTGCTCCATGACAAGCATGCAAAACAGGGAAAAAATAGAGAGGCCTGAGAGGAGGGTCCTATTGCCAATTGGACAGCCCCTGTTGCCCCAGATTAATCCATTTCAGAAGACAGCACTGAAACAACAGCTCAAGGAGTGTGACATAACTGATCAGAACACGAAGGGGGAGGCAAACGATTGAAGCACATCCTGGTACAACCACTACGACACCGGGCCTCAGCCCTAACATGCCTTTCTATGTGTGCTTTGAGACATCTGAATTTTTTATCTTAATACATAAAGTTCTATGAGTTTTTAAAAGATACTTAATCTTCCCCAAACTCACTTAGGGGAAATGATATTCATCACATAAAATGATAGCTTTGATTAATTTAGATGATATACATTAATCAGTTAAGAAAGTGCCAGGATCATAGAGCAAATGACTAAAATTTGCTATTATTTCTAACATTATAATCAATATTTTTTAACTCCTCTATTAAAAAATCACACTTCATTGCTTTATTGTTTCATAGACTGCATGATAATATAAACTATATAAGGGCAGAGACCCTGGTTATCTGTAACATGTACTGTCAATATTTAAAATTTATGTCCAGGGCTGAGCCCCAGTGGCGTAGTGGTTGTGCGCAGGACTGCAGCCCACTGGCTGGCAGTTCAAATTCACTAGCAGCTCTCCAGGAGCAATGCTGGTCCACCTACTCCCACCAGAAGGCAGTGATGCCCGCCCCAAAATTATGTCCATTTCTTCCTATTTCCAACATGTCAGAAGAATTATTTGCCTTGCATATTTCTCGTCATTTAAAATTATTTTCTTCCCCGGCTATTGCTCAATCCTATCTAGTTTACTTCAACGAAAAAACAGAGCTTGCCAAAGTTTCTTGTTGCTCATGAACCTTGAACTTTTCATTCAGGGTGTTTATTTCTCAACAGCAAATGAAATTTTAGCTTGATTATATCATTCCTGGCACAAAGAAACCAACTCAGTACAATAGAAAGTAAGCTTTTATAGGTGGAGTTAAAGAGCCTGGCCTGGTGCACTGTTTTAGCACATCAAGCTGACTTCTTGTGTTCCCAAGGAGCCTGCATAGAAGAGGAACAACATGGGGAAAAAATTCTTGTACCTTCTGATTGTGGGGGTGCTGGCAGCATATTATGCTTACATACCTCTCCCAGATAACTTTGAGGAGCCATGGAGAATGATGTGGGTGAACTTACAAGTGAAAACTGCTGTGCATTTGGTAAGATTCACATTTTGTGTATTTGCATGTGCACACTTAACTCTGAGAGGGAGAACTAAGGTTTTCAGGATTTTGTTTCATGGTGATTTGGGGCTATTGGTTATTTATTTAGCTTTAAAAAATATGTAAAGGAGCCTTTGTCTTTTTACTGTGAATTTGTTTTCTCACATTTTTTCCATTAGGTACACTAGAATATTGGTTTAAATGACAAGGACAAACAAAGGTGCATTTGAGTATAATTTTTCCTGGTAATATGTATGTCATGAAAGGGGAAATTGTTTGAAACTCCTGTCTTAGATATTTATTGGTATTTAAAAGAAAAGTGGAGATCATCGGACTGTGCAGCACTATAGAGGTTACAAAAGCTTACATGTCTTATATTCAGAGTATAGGACCAGAATGCTTACTATATGGGGATCCTCAATCTGATGCATGGCAAGGTGGCTGCAACAAAATGGGCTAACTCAGAACAACAGATTTGAGGATGGACACACAGAGCAGCACATAGGGTGGCTATGGATTGAAACTTGATTTAACCATACCTAACAACAAAGTGTTGGGACACAGATGTCCTGGCCAGTGGGCGCCTGCTGGGGCAGATCTGGTAATGAATGTAAACAATGGCATGGTTCTCTCAAGAATGATGGGATGTTTTCATATTTTTTCTTTGATTATACTGCCTACTCTGTTTTCATCTCATTTCTCTGTAAAATTTAATTAATGTTGGTTATGCAATTCTCAGATAGGTTTTTTTTTTACTTCTAAGTTAGTCAGTAATTCAAAATTTCCAAAACATACAAGGCACCTAAGGACTCAGCCCCTACTGGAATTTATTTTTGTTGAAAAAAGAAAAAAACAAAACAAAGCCCAAACCCTCCAAACCTCCTGTCAAGAAGTCGATGCCGACTATTATCCGCTGTGCAGCACAGGGTGGAAGGACCCTGGTGGATTTGCAAGGCTTTCACTCTGCACCAGAGCAGAAAGTCTGGACTTTCTCATAGAAGCGGCTGGTGATTTCTGATCATAGACAATCGGAAAAAAGCTTTTTTTTTATTTAGAAAAAAGCTTTTTAAGAGCAAGCATTATTTCAGAATGTGAGAAATACCTTGCAGGCAATCATGATGAAACGAGAGTGTGGGCAGATGGAACAGGTGAGCCTGCTGCACTTATCGTCCGAGGAATCCTTTCTGAAGAGGAAACGTTTGCCTAATCATTGAAAAGATGAAAAGGCACTGGCTGTTTTCCACTTAGAGAAAGCCTCAAGAGTTAAATCCCACCTACCGTATATTGCAAAGGTTGCTAAGTCAGAGCCAAAGTTCACTTTAGAGACCAACGAGGCAGATGTCATTAGTTGGGAAACTCTTGAAGCAGCTCCACAGAGGGTTCTGTGGCAATGGTTGTGAGTTCTCATACATATGTGCAATGTAAAGCTGTTTCAGACTTTAAAGAAGAGAACAGTGCTTTGGCCTGACTTATTTTCTCTTTTTGATTTATAATTTGAGAGTTGCTATGATTTTTTCCTATTGGATCACACTATTAATTATTTTTAATGTACTTAAGAAGGAATATTTCTAATTGTGTAGTATTTCTTATTCTCCACTAGCATTTTTTGCACCTAAATCATAATTTATGATTGTAATATTTTTTCAAATGATATAGCTTTTAAATATATATTTTAATGTCTTTCTTGTTCCTGAGTTGCTAGATGTTAGTTGTGGTCAATTATTCTCTTGATCTATTGTTTGTTTTCTTCCTGATGAGATTATTTAGCTTTCCTTAAATATCCGACCATCTTTGAGTAATCAGATTTATTGAACTGTGAATTTAAATTAAGGATAAACTTGCTGCATTTATGATCTTGTTAAATATTATTAACCATGTAAACTCAAGCTACTTATTAAAATCTTGAGATTATTTCTCTCTCCTGAAAGGGATGTGGTAATACTGCATTGCTCATATGTTGATGAGTTACCAAATGTATTGAGAGTTCTATACATAGATTGCTGAGAACTCTGATTCATTGGGTGAAAGGTCCAAGTTTTTGGGTAGCAAGGTAGCCTTTTTTTCTCCTACTCATTCACTCTCAACTCTGCTTCTTGT